>OMLM01010975.1:96557-174916 GCA_900302695.1 Helostoma temminkii
TATTCCCACATCTGTGTGAGCTGGTGTGTTAGTGAATTCCTGACCTGGTCCTTCCAGTCAGAGCAGTAGTTTTAGGCCTGAAACCAAACCAAAAACACTATTGAACACAGTTTCCGCTTAACTACTCTCTAACCTACAACTAAACTGTCAAATAAAGAAATCTAATGCAGAGGTGACAAGCACTAAATCCACCTTATGGTTTATGGTAGTAGCAGCATGCATAATTTGCTCCTTCAAATCAACCCCCAGTAAACTGTGATTTTTAGAATTAAATTCAAATTGCTAAGATAAGCCAGTGCTGTATAAACAAATATAGGCTGGCACGTTTGTATTTCTTCAGATAACGTTTTTTATTTAGTGTTTTGTTTTTTTGTGAAGAGCACATTGTGTGTGCTGTGAAAAGGCTTCAAGCTGTGGGGCTTTCCATTCAGCAAAGAATCTGAGAAACGTGTTTGGCCTGATGAGGGAACTGCTCCAGAGGTGGTTGAGGGTGAAATCCTTTTATCAGACACTTATTGTGTACACATTGCCTATCTGGCTCTAAAACAACCAGATTCAACTATTTTTGCCCATTGTTCAACAGACACCATTGCAGGACTTGGAATGAGACGTCACACAATCACAGATTAGCAGTAGTTAGATACAGTATCCTGCAGATACAGTAGACATGCAGTTAGTTGGAACACAAAGCCAGTGCTGTCTTTAACTCAACTTCAAAGGGAGCGAGTGCTTTGTGTGGTTGGAGTGATAAAACTGCTCTACAATGTTAGAATGTTAATGATCAGGGCTGCACTGCCTTTGACGGAATAAGAAATATATAGAGCCAAGTGAGAGCGTGTGAAAGAGCCCGAGTGGGTGTAGTGGTGTCTGTTGGATTTTACAATAAAAGCCCCATAAAGCAGTACTCGAACATAATAATTAACGCATTAATACATGGCAGTAAATGGTGCTGTTAGAGCCTAACATTGTCAGTGGAGACAGTCCAGTGGTTGCAGGACAAGTTTTGAGGGTTACTGTAGTTTCAGCGTGTTACCACAGTAAACAGATGGATATAGATTGTGTGAAGCTGAGGCATGCTCAGCTGTGTGGTTGGCCAACTCACAGAGCCACCAAGGAAATGATGAATCAGATTGTTTTCGACATTACAACTTGAAAGACAGAGAGGGAGAGAGGGAGAGAGAGAGAGAGAGAGGAGTATGGAAAGAATCACAGAGGATTTATGATGTCTGAGCCCACCTGTGAGAGGGCCTTTCCTCTGACAGGCTAGAAATACTTCTCAGTTCTGTGCCTGCATAACAGACACATACATGCCACCCCACACCCTACCTGCTCACTTTGTAGCTGTCATCTCGCCTTGCCTTTAAATCTGCTGGTAATGGTGCAGCTCATTGCAACTGGTGAGAGCAGGGGAAAGGGAAGTTGGGAGAAAAAAAATGAGGAGAAAACATGGGATGTATCCAGTCCCCAGAGCCTCCGGGATTCTCAAGCTGTGGAAAATGTGTGCTCGTCATGCCTTCATCCTCCTCCAGAGAGCACAGTTTCCAGGAAGTGTAGAGGTTAAGCACACACCATTTGCTGCTGACCTATCACCTCTGATTAGCCTAGCGTAGCCGCTAAGTGGTTCTCTGTGACTTCTCTATTGAGCTTGCCAGCTTTTCATCCCATTTTCACACAGTAGCAACAGGCATGATGAATTTCATATGTCACATGGCCCCAGCTATTGTAGTGAATGGATAACGAGGATAGGATGTTGTGTAGCTTAGATTTATTTAGGGTGCAAATGTACAGTACATGGCCACTTTACCACTGATGTACACCCAGTCCACCGTATGCTGAGATGCGAAGTTACTCTAGGCTTTGGTTTAGTTACTGAGTGCCTGCAGGCAGTAATCCCAGTTTGTTTGTGGCTTTGTATTGTGGGGTTTTAAAGCAGTGCTGCTCTGAACATGGCTTTTGGTCTTGTTTTTTCCTCTTCTCCAACAGCTGACCCATTTATGACCTGTTTTTTCTCTTCATGCCTGATATTGGAAAAGTTTAATCATTGCTGGGAGACATACAAAGAGGATTAACATTCCTGGGTCTCCTACACTCAGACGTTGTCCTTCTCCCTCCCGTCTCTCCCCTCCGTTCGGTCTCTCACCCCCTTCTCTTTCTTACTTGCTTCTCTGCGCTTTTGCTCACTTTCATTCCTTTGCTTGTTAGTTCAGTCTCCTTTCATAATTGTGCAATAGTCCTGTTAGCAATTTATTGTCTCATTTTAGTGCTTTCACCTCTCACCATTGTAATTCTACTGTAAATGTTTGAGTACTGGTAGAGAGGTGTAATACTGCTTCTAGAAAATTTAACTTTTAATGCCAGAAACCGATATATTTGATGTTGCTCTGTTCTTTGTTTTCGCCTTTCTTTGTTTGCATCCGTCCAGGATATGACCGATTGTTTGTGTTTGTACTAAACAAATTAAGCTGCAATTACAGCATCTTACCATGGAGGCTTCTTTTGCTCTGAGCCTGAGGGCTGAACATTGGTGTGTGGTCTCTCCGGTGCCATGTCATCTATAATACATGCAACACAGGATGTGTTTGCTGTCTGTGTATCCTGTATCAACAGAACATCTGAATGTTGTCACTTCTGTGTGGACAATAAGTGTAAGCACCTAGTAATGAGTTTTAAAAGAGATTAGAGTGGGTAGAGTGTATGGCCCTGTGTCTCCCAACTTCTAAATGTGTCTTCTTCTATCTATAGCTAATCATATGTACATGGCTCTGCCCCCATTACTGCCACACACATACTAGAAAACCACACACTGCACAAGTTTATGTTTTTATAACATTAGATAAGTTCTGACAGATCAGCAGCAAACAACTCTTATCAGGTGTAATTGAGTAACAGAATCCTCCTACTTTTTGGGTGTAGCACCTACTCCCTTTCTCAAACAGTCTGTTAATGGAATCAAGGGAAAAATACATATCTAGACAAGTATTTAAGTGCTTATAAAAGCAGTCAATAACAGTAGGTTACTGCAAACGAAGGAAGGAAAATACCGTTCATTTTATATTATATATTATGCACTAATAAATGCTGCTGCCTGCAAGCTGCTATCAGTTACTAAACTTTAGTGATTACTCACTACTGATTCTATTCATTACTGATAGTTAGCATTTACTGAACTTTATTAATATATAAATATAAACATAAACCTAAATAATATTATTGCAAAACTTTTACAGAAGTTACAAAATATATGTAACTTCAGTGTGTTGATTTTGTGAGATTGGAAAATACCATTTTTAACACCGGAAGTGTTAAATTAAACATGTATATTTAATACAAGTGTATTTAAGCATTCCACATGTTTTCCGTGTGAGGCCATGTGTGGGGTAAAAGTACCCAGTTTTCTGTTGCAGCCAAACAGGGTAGTATTTCTAGATTTGTGTGATGTATGATGCTATCTACTGGATGTATAGCACCACCTCACCTGTGTTTCCAGATTGATGAGTAGTCTGCCCGAGGCTCTACAATCCAGACTCAGCAGGGCTTTAAAGTTCTTTGCTGGTGAAGTCAGCTGTGATCAGTCACTGCCTTGTTTCACCTTTCCTACATCATGGTTCACGACTTTAATTATTTTCTGGCTTGTACTTATACAGGAGATTTAACAAATTTGGGCCTTCACATAAATATTTAATAAGATAGATTAATTTAACCTTAGAGTGCTATACATAGCCAAAATGCAATATTAATTGAAATTGAGCTTTATGACTGCGTTGGACCTCTCCTGAGTCATCAGAAAAGCTTGAACTCTGGCATCTTATTTTGTGAGTGTGCAAATCTGCTGGGAGAATATAAGAGATAACATTGTTGAGCTTTTAATTGTTATTGGTAATGGATGGAAATGTTAGTGCTCCCTCAGGCTCTAATCCAAAATGTTTGATTTAATAAATGTTAAGATGTAACCAACATGGTCAGGCATATGGTTTGTATAATTTCCCTGCTCATCACAACATTTTAATGACCACTAGAGACCAATGGATATGGCTTTTGTCATCCTTCAGGAAACCACACCCGTCAACTCATGGGATGAAGAGAATCACCCAGGCTGGATTTCAATTATTGACATTAGACAGGAGTTAGCTTCTGAAACTGCCTTCAGAGTACCAGAGCATTTTACTCTATAATACATTATTTAAAACCTTAACTTGTTGAACAGTAAAAATTCCACTAATCTGGTTGTTATCAGGTAGGATTGGCAACAATTTTTTGAAGCCTTTAAAGTCAGGTGCAACTTTTATTTTAGCCGTCACCCTCATTGTTAAATGGTGAAATAGCTGTGCTATTAATGTTATCTTGTGTGCTGCAATCCACCCCTCCACACTCTGACCCTTCTCTCTGCCACAGCATCGCAGCAACTTTCATCAGGCATAGAGCTGTTCTTCTCATCTTATCATCAGCTGTCATTAATGCCCTAAGAGGCCCCTGCTCATACTCACACACACATACACACAGGTGGCACACAACAGGCAATTTTTCAAGGTTAGACCTTAATGTTACCACATGGAAGTCTTTGATATTTTTCAAAGTATAAGAGGTGTTTCATCTTTTACCTGTTTATTTATTGCAGTCCATCCATATCTAAAACTTTGTGACGCCTGCCTTATGTTTGTCTGATGTTTTTGACCTTGTCTAGGAGGTGGAACCTTTACCCCGGAACCTCAGCACACACCCTAATTGATTGCTATTTGTCATTGGCCATGACCGGTCATAATGCACAAATATAGATACACATATTCATGCACGAATGCTCCTTTATGATACGGTATCTTCTCCCGAGGCATTTCTTGTTGACAGATAGCCAATAAAACCATCATTTGCTGGAAAGACAGGATGAATTATTGCAACCATTCTCTCTTTGTCTCACTGAATACACACATTTGTCTTCACTGTAGTTACTTTGACAAAGACATGACCCACTTCTTACCGTGCACTAGGCCTTTATCATTACTGGCCATTTTCCTGGTACATGCATATCCCTTTCACCCTGTTAGCAGACAGTGTAAGCTTACTGTGTCTTTTCAAATACTGTTATGTGAGTATTTTTAATCCTAGAAAAAAAAAACATAACTTGTAGCTCTCTCTAAACATTTGGCTTGGCTAATAAAACATGAGGTGCCCACTGATTAAATACATCAGACTTTACATCACATTATAGAGGGGATGCTTTGTGGGAGTTGTCTGCTGCTATTCTATTGGCCTTTTCATGTTGTTTTTCAGATAGCAGAACGATAACAGATGATAAAGGCAAGTATATCACTATTTGTATACACAGTAAAAATTGCTCTGCCTGCTTTTAGAAACTAGCTAATTTACCTCAGACCCTTTCTGGGGCCCTGTTTTCAGCTGATCTGACCACCTCTCACAGCCCATGTGTTGAGAAAATGTGTTAGTGTTTGTTTTGGCATGAGGAAACCTGTAAAAGTCTATTCTTAGCTTTTGAAAAATTAAATCAGGCATCTGCCAAGCTACTGGCTGTGAACTGAGTGACTGTGTCATGTTAGCGCCTGGTAAACATCGATAAACACACACATCAGTGACAACCATGTGTGTTTCAAGTGTAGCTATGAGGTTAATTACAGGTGTGTAGAAGTGCACGTATATTTTTTAAAATATTTTTTCAACATGTATGTGTTCAAACTCCTGTCTATATCTGCTTATGTGTGGATGAGCCAGTGCAGCACAGTTTGAGCGTTGTGTGATGAGCTTGGCATAGGAAACCGTTGATTTGTTGACTTGTCCCTCTACATCAACAGAGCTGCCAGGAGTCTGCACTCAGTGAAACAGCAGAGAGTGAAGAGAAGAGAAAGCTGCTCAGCTTGAGGCTGGCATGGACCACAGGGTTGTTATTGATCCAAGATGATCATATTCTTCTACAAAGTATATCCTAAGCATAAAAACAATACAACTGGCCTAAAACAGTCATGCTGCCAACATACACAATTTGTCACCCATTTGTGAAGGGCCATTCGGACAGCAAACAATGCCCATCACAGTTTTAAGAGAGCTCATGATGGGAAATTGAAATTCTGCTGCCGTGCCACACATTAAAACTGTATGTAATTGTACTACCCAGTTTTCCTGTGTAGCATCTCTCTTAACATTTACATATGTTCAACAAAGTTCAAATCAGTCTAGTATTGAGAGATTATTCAGAGTATGTTATTATATACTCTGCATTTCAGTTAAATAATCTAGAAAGAAATGCTTGTTGAAATAGATATTTTTTTCACCCATCTGTCAACCATCAACCAAAAAACATGAAAACTTCAATGGCGGTGACAAATCAGTTCACAGCATCTGAATATTTGGGCAGTGAGTGTTAGCATAGATGAAAATCTGACACGATGTATTCCAGGCAAAGAGTTGGTTGGTCCCCTGGGTAGTGAAAGTGACACATCCAGCTATGACAGCTCACCCAAGGCTTTGGGGTGAGTAAACATAGTTTATTAGTACTGGTCAGTGTGCAGTGATCAGTGAATAAAAGATGGATACATGGGGCTCACTGGTGTGTACTAGGAGGGAGGTGTGCTTCCAGGAAAGGTATCTAAAGCACAATACAGGAGAAGAAAGAATGTGGTAGAGTGGACTTTGTACTCAGACCAGATCAGCATTGCCCTCCATTACTTGCAGCACACATTCATAGCCCAGGAATCTGTCTTTTGTTTCTGTTAGCCATTGTGTATCACACACCAAGTCTGCTATTTGAAAAGAGGTGCCATTTAGCTATACCAACAGCTAACCAGGCTGTAAATTCTGGATTAACAGATTTTGTCTTGCATTGCAGGGCATTGCCGTGTGTGCCCGCAAATGAGTGTGTGTTTGTGTGTGCTGTTGGCCAGTGATGACTTTTTATAAGATGGTGTTGACAGTTAGAGACAGAGGTTGTGTAGAGGGTGATGAATGATCTAGGTGAGCTCGTTCAGATAGCTGAAGGTCAGGACTACCAAGGATTTCATCATCAGTCGCTCACATCAACTGCACTGATGAGTAGATGACTTGTCCTGTGATGCTATGTAATAAACACACTGAAACAGGCACAGACAAAAGAAAACTATCAACGTGTACAGCAATGTTATTCCATTATTTTTTGTATGTGTAAAAACATACTAAAAAAATCATATGATCATAGCAGGTCTTAGTATTCGGCTAATACAAACTTAAGATGTGCAATATAACAATAACCTGCATTTATTTTTAATGTGCCATTTAACAAAAACAAAGTCAAAATGAAAATAATTTGGGCAATACTAAGTAGCCCCCATGATTTAATAGCATGAAGATCCACCTTTAGCAGCAATTAGAACTAATTAATCTTTTTCTGTATGACTTTATCAGTCTCTCACATTGTTGTGATTTTGGTCCATTCTTCTTTACATGATTGTTTCACTGAATTGAAATTGAATTGGTTGTATTTATCAAATAATAAGATCATCTGCTATGACCAGATTTTTATTATGTTTTTATTTTAAAAACAAACAAGAAACATAAAGAGAGAACACAAATTTTTGCACATGACATTTTTGTAAGTCTTCATTCATGGTTACAGTCTTACTCCTTGCTTTTGCTTTGTCAGACTTCCAAGGAATTGAAAGGCTTTTATTTTGACCCAGCTGTAAGCATGCAGGCACTATGTTTCAAAATATGTCAGCTACTGTAGATTGGACTGCTAGCCCACTTTAATAATCTGGATTTATACATGTCTACGTAACTTTTTTGTCAAAGGATCAGTTTAAAACATTGCCTGGATGACTTCTTTGTCACAAAGGATGTAAAGGGGGAGCAGTAGGCGCATACATTTACATTCTGCAACTGGAAGGATTATCAAGCCTGTTAAATGGTCTTAAAAAAAGATTCCTTGAGCATGTTGATCCTATAATCCTCTGGACTTATAACACCCTTTAAGCCCTTTAGAAAGATGCATGGTGTTGCAAAACATTTTATCTTACTGAAAAATCATAATACACTAATGTTAAAGTAATAAAATATAAATGAGTTATCACATAGTGATAAATTAGCACAATTCTACTTGTTTATATAGAAAGTTGTTTGCTTGCTGTGTAAAACTGTTTCCACTCTCTTTGTCTTAGTTACTATCTATGAAAAAACCTCTGTGAAGTCTCTGCAGTCATAATACATGTAATCCAAGTAATTTGGCATGTTTGGATTCAGCGTAATGTATATTTCTTGGTGCAGTGTAATTAAAAGCGGTGTAATAGTGTTTGGAGAGCTTCATCTGCTCCCTCTGAGTGATCTCACTGAGTCTGTCTGAACATATACATCCCTGTGGGGAGGAGCAGGGTGGGGTGCAAACACAGAAAGTGACAGGGAGAGAAATCTTTGCCATGCAGCCTAATGAAGTGTTTATTAAAGGAGAGAAAAGGAGACACAGAAATCAAGAAAAGCCACATTCATATACACTTTTTGGCTTTTGGGGCTTCACTTTTATTATTGTGTATGAGCTGCAAAATTCTTGCTTTGCGTCAAGGGTGCTTTATTCAGACCCATATGAAGATCCAGCACCATGACACGAGAGCAGAAACCCAGGAACATGGGTTTAGCTAAATTGCTACAGTGCTGGATGGTGATTTAAGTGTCCCATGACTTATTATATGAGATTGCAACATGTTAAAGTACCTCTGGCACATCAAGAAGCCTTTATACTATACAGCCTGATAGACAGTCCATACTAACTCTGTCACCATGTGCAGACTTCAATGCTTTTGCATGTTATTTAAGTTGTTTAAGCAATCCACAGAGCAATGACTTCATCAACATATGATTGATATAAGTGTTTTCAGCTGCACTTGCCTTTGCTGTATCTACACATGAAATGTGTGGACATGCTGAGGGACTGTTCTGAAATATTAGTTTCATCTGGTGCGTTTTTACCACATGGGAACGCGGTTGTTGGTTGTTCATATAGATCTGATTTTAAGACATTAAAACGTTTTAAGTGATGGTGCTGGGTTGTATTGCCTGCTAGCATGAATGTTGCTGAAACATGCTTGGACAGAAGACATAGAAATAGAGCTGAGGCTGTATCCTCTCTTCCTTTTCCCTATTTGTTTATTGTATTGTTTTTTATATCCCTTTTTGCTATACTTGTAATCTTCATTATTTGCTTGCATCTGCATGTGAAATGCAAGCTCCAGCTCTCACATAGTTTCAGTGTAGTTTCATGGACGCTGACTGATGTGTGATGAAAATGTGCTCCTGCGTGCTCTCCCTCTCTCTTAAAGGCCTGCAGGAAGCTCTGCTCTGTGTCTGTCATTCTTTAAACTCTTATGTCTGAAACAGAGGTAGAGATGTTGACATGATGATGCATAGATAATAGACTGCATTTAGTAATTCAGAAGAGACAGTAAGAGAGAAAAAGTATAAAACTCAATGAACTGACCTTGTGCTCGTCTTGGCCACAAACCAGTATGCAGAACATGAGAAACTCCATCACTGGTAGATAGTGAACAGAGTTCAAGCCATTATTCAGTACATACTTAGGAAGACTGCAGGCCTTGAAAATCATGTAAGCTTAGTGGTGCACTAGAAAAACAGCATAAATAATTTACAGTACATTTGATTTGGTCCTTTTGATGGCCATGACAGCCCTTGTGGTGGAATATAGAGTTGTATTTGCCATTAGCTGTTTGTATTAGATTGAATCTGTTTACTATCTTTATTGTGTTTTTTTATTGACTTTATTGATGATTATTATTAAATTATGAAAAAATAGTGACAAAATAGCCTTTATGATTTCCCAGAATCCAAGGTAACATGACCAGCTCATTTTTAAGACACTAGTAGCATTTGCTGTTTTTGCATGTTATGACTTATTTTGTTAACAAAATTATTGTCAATTTTCTGTTAGTCAGCTAGTAGTGTGACTATATGATTTGGTAGCATAATCTCACTGTGGAAATAAAAATTTCTTGTTAATTACATTTTCTCAGAGCAGTGTTTCTAAACCTTTCTTTCATTCACTGCACCCTTTAAAAGTATGCAAACTCTGGAGTCACCCCAGTTTAAAATGTTGAAAAACAAAAAAGTACACCATCCCTTCGCTAACATACACACACACACACACACACACACCTTATATGGCTATTCTAGTAATAAACTTTGGGTTACTTACATCAATAGGAAACCTGAGCCTGAGATGATGCACATAGACGCCTTATTCTGTCAGAGATGGACGAAGAGGCAGACACAGAGCTCTTGTTCAACATCCTCAGTCGCTCCTTGTACTTATTTTTAATGTAAGTTTGGCTAGAAAAGCTCACTTCACACAAATGTGTTGTAGAAAAGGGCACCACTTGAGACAACTGGGTACTCGTTCTCCTGATATCCAAAATCTGTCCAAAGCCTTGTCTTGAAATTTCATCTTTAATGTTCGATCTTTCCTGATCTCAGCCAGTTGCTCCTGTGCCAACAGTGGAGAGTTTTTAGAGCTTACTATTTCTTCATACAGTATAACCATTTCCTCACACAGAATCAAAAACAGACAGGTCAGCCACAGCTTGATGAAATTTACAATGTACACTACTGTACACTGCAAACTAGTGCCTCCCGTGAAGGAAGCAGTGAGCTAGTTTATGCTTCATGCAACGTGCATCTCACAAAGCATTGCGCCATAATGCAAAGAAAAAACACACAAAAAAAGCACTGTGATAGGCAACCTATGTAATGCATAGTCATACGCTGAACCCAGAGATGATGTGACATCGGGAGGAATATAGGACACAAATAATTATGATGTATGAAGCCCTCAATAATTTGAATATTTGTGTAATTTTATATTATTTTATCTATGTCTGAATATGAGAAAGGCTACTCTAGATTAAATGTTCTCTCTGGATCATTTTTGTTTTCAGTTTCATGCAAACAACTATCTGTACATATGAAACATGTATTTATGCCTTAAAGCCTGTTTTTTATTGGACATCTTGGAATGTTTCTGTGGCTGGACATCCTTTTGACATCATAGGGGTGCTCACCTGACCCAGGCCGCGCAACCGTAACATCCCACACTGTGAAAAAACACAACTGTTCTGATGAAACGTTTTCCATTGAAATATACTTTCTCCTCTTGCCCAAGTGGTCTGATATGCCAAACATGTGCTGCTCTTTTGAAATCTTGGATCATTAATGTCCATAAACACATCAAATGCTGAAGAGTGATTGCTCTGAAGCTGACTCCTTGGCGCTGCATTTCATGGGGTTATTGTTTCAGGCAGCAGGAGAATGTACTGACTGTTTTTGGGCAAATAATCTGCTCATGGAAAGGAATCACATAATTAAGCCTGAGCAGTCTGTATTCACACCAAGGACAAATACCAGTGGGAAACATGTAAGTTATGGCAGATTTCTGTGAGTATTTACTGAAGTGGGCTTTATTGTAAAAATCTTTGCTAAAATTTTAAGGCCTTTCTGATGTATTTTGAAATTCTGTGCTTTATTCTAATCATATTTTAGTCATCCTACATCATCATTAGAAAATTGGAGGTGTTTTTTTTTTTGCCAAATAATTAAAATCTCAACTTTCATATTTTGTCAGCCTGAAAGACTTCATTTCAACACCTGTGCTAAACAAACACATTGCCTTTTGAGTGATTGAGTGTAATTTTGCTAACTGCATAGTGAGGATTATCTTCAGTTCTCTTCTCCTTTAATTTATTGTAATTTATTATAAACAGAGCCTGACAGAGAAGATGCAGTGTTGAAAGAAAGAAAAAAATAAAGTGAGAAAAGTGAAAGTAGCTTCTGTGATTGAGATCGACTGTAGCATGAACTAGAGGTTGTTATCAAGGCTAAGGAAAGTAAAGATAAACATGAGCATAGAGACAAGTCTGTTATGATGAGCACCGAAGAACTGGGCAGACACACAGACAGGGAGACATTTAAGACTCTTACGCACAACAAGGCAGATTGTGATGAAAGCACAATTCACTTTTTCCATTCAAGTGGTGTGTAGTACTGAAATGATTAGTGGATCAACTGATACACCAAGTAATTTATCAGTTGACATTGAATAATGTTTTGTGTTTTAAATATCAGCTATTTTCAGTTTATAGTAAAAGTTCAAGCAATAAATTAAAACAAGAATAAAGAGTCATTTAAGTATGGCCTCAGTTGTGTAGCATACAGCTTTATCTATGATATGAGTGTATCTAAGAGTGGCAGATGGCATAACAGCAGGAAAACAAAGGTTGTGTGCTGCATGACATTTGTTATGTCATCAGTCAGTGGAGTATTTACCACTCTACCACTTTAGAACTAGCTACAATGCTATTGTCTCCGGCAGAGTCGGACTCTGAAACTTGTAGCTTCATCTGCACGCTGACATTCTGCCTAGCCTCTGTCTTTTTTATTAGTTCAGTTCTGGGAAGTAATGAGGTTTTTTGTTCGTCTTTCAGTTCAAGGACTGGCCAAGAGCAATTAATTGCATCCACATCAGTCAGAGCATAAGCCGACAATTTGGAAATCTATTCTCTGTGGACATTTTTTGTAGTGTGATTTCAGGAAGTGAAGTCATATTACAAATTACACATTACTGCCAGCAAACATTTCAGTTTTGGTAAGTCTTGGGCTATATAAGCCTCCACACAGTTGGTCTAACCAGATCCAGCAAACTAGAAAAAAAAAAAAATTCCCCATTGTTGCTAAGAGGACCAAAATGTTTTGTGTTTTAACCATTTTTCAATATAGTGTAATCTGCATACATCATTTGACCTGATTGCATCAGATATGTCCTAGCTCAATAAAAAGTTAACAGCAGGTCTGTGGATCTTTTAACAATGTGCTTGCAGTGCTTGCAATGGCACAAGAACAAAGAAGAATGCCACACAGAGACACCCTCCCCGAGCCACACTGATTATCTTGGTCTGTTTGAAAGGAGACTGACAAGTAGGAGATGGGAGATTAGTTCAGTAAGTGGCCATGGTCCCACCTGAACAGACTGCTTCATCCCTCAGGGTCTGATGAGGTCAGTGTTCACGACCCAACTGCCAAAACACGGACGCTACTAATCCCCATCTGTAGAGGACAGTTTTGACTCAGTGCCCACACACAAACACCCTTTCACCTCCCTTTGACATCCGCTCAGTCCAGTCTGACCTTGACCTCTGTTGATGTGTGTATGACAAAAAAAGAGGTCAACGGACCTCCAGGGGAACAAATTTATTTATTGGCTGATGCTTGTCTTTCCAAAAAGGTGTAAATCTCTGTGCCAGCTATGTGTTTGTGTATGCACATGGCTGTGTAAAACGTGTGACCTTTTATTTACACTTATGTGTTTGCGCCAATGTTTGTTTTGACTGTGCTTCTGCATTCTGGCACCCATCTATATAAACACACATACATACACATTTGGCTGCACTGATAAGTATATATTCTCTTTGAGTTTTGTGTGTGAGCAACTGTCGTGCGTGGGCGTATGTCTATTTGTGTGTGCTTTCTGCGCGGCTTTAAATCTCCAGACTGACATGTTGGTTCAGTAGGGAAACAGCAGGTTTGGGACACACTGATGACCTTCACAGATACCTTCAGGACCCTGCCCACGGGAGGCCTTCTTCTCCACCTATTAATTTATTCATTTTCCACTGCACAGGACACACTGAAGCCAGTGTGATTGTTTCCAAGAGTTAAGTCCATTGAGAGTTGCTTTGGTGTTTTCTTATGCAGCCCCTCTCTCCCCTCATTCTTTCTTCCATAGACTCTCTTGTCTTCCTGCCCTCTTTAACCCAGGTCAGTGTTGTTGGGCATGTGTGTGTTCTGTGAATGTAAACTTATGACCCACCAGGCTGGCTGACAGGCTTTGAATGCCACAGCCACAGTGGCATTGCATTACTGAGTTAGTGCACACAGCAATACCAAAAAGAGGAAAGGCTCTGTCACCTCTTAGTCCCATTAGCCGTTACATGTGTGGATGGGAAAGCTATCTAATTTCAAAAGATTGAGAATGCAGCCAAAAGGTATTAGAGAGGGGCTGAAATTCAATCACCTACTTGGAGCAATTCGTCTCCACCACACACACACACACACACATGTATGTATGAAAGTATGTATGTATAATATATATATATATCATACATACACACCCTACTATCTGTCAGCTCCACCACCATGTCATGTAGAGCCTACTCAGAAAGGTATACTACAGGAAAGCCAAGATAGTTGCAGTCAGATTAGTGATCTGGAGTTAAAAAATGCACCTTTAAATCTGGTGTAAATAGCAACAATACAATACGCACATACACATGAATATTTAGGTACACTCATTTGCTGAGAAAATAAAATTGAAAGAAATAAAATAAATGAATAAAAATTATGTTGATGCCGTCAGTTACACAATTGTCTTATTTTTTCTAAATGGTAGTTTAAACAAGACCTAAATGATGTTTTTTATGTTTATATAATAATATTTATTCAACAGATGAGTGAGAAATGGCAAATATTTGTAAGTGCATCCATAACAGTTTTATGAAGTAACAGAGCAACATAAAATGACACGCTAGCTCAAATGTGAAAGTGTCAGAAACACATTATGCCAGTGACATTTCACATGGATTAGACTCCTTTTTGCATCAGTTTATAAATTACATTACTGAAATAAAAAAAGCTTAATCACTGATATTCATCATGACTAAGAAGAAATTACTACTAACTTGTTTTGTTTTAGCTTGACCAAATCTACATGTAAATGAGAACAGTGGTGTGGAAATTAGCATTCTCACTGTGTGTGCCACATGTCGAAAGTTTCTCTGACTTTGTTATAGGGAGAAAATGACTCCCTGGCTTGCTTTAGGCTTTGTACTGGGAGTCTACACTTCCCCACATCTGCAAACATACATTCACGCACACACACAATAAAATACAACATCTTTAATACATTTTACTGAGCATGGCAGGCCAAGCTTTCTTTCGTTCTTCTGTCCATGTGCAGCTCTTTCCACCCTTTCTCATTCTTTTATTCTAAATAAATGTAGAATTTTTTTCTGTCCTTCCTTCCTGCAGACAGGTGGTCCAGTGGTTCAGACCAGAAGGGATGTTGGCTTACTGTCTAATGCCATTTTAATAGTCCCTCGTGTGGTGGGTAGAGAGAGGCTTGTTGCAACTATTAGAAATTCTTGTGACTATCCAGAACATTATATAATGGACTCTTTCTGTTAGCTAGACTTGTCAGATCTGATTAACGTGTGTATGAACATGCTTGTGTGTGTGCACTCGCTAGTGTGTCTGTGCATTCATGTCTGCATGAAAGGTGCTAGTTAGAGTTAAAAGATATTTAAATCAAACTGAATGTTGCGATTATCTTCTCCTGATAAATGTAATTGATTATCTTTTGAATCTTCTTTTTATAATATATTTTTTTTGACTGTAGCCCAACATCTAAGTGTAAGGGCTTCCTTCCAGATTCGCAGTCTGTTTTTAATGTTCTCTCCACCCATCCTTAAAACTGGAGTGAAGTTATAAAATCTAATAATGAATATTGGATTTGTGCATGTGTATTCTTTCATTGTCCATAACATATACAGAAATAAAATACAATTTCTTTTATAAACAGATTTGACATTGCTGAGAGAGATCAGTATTTCTTAGCCACTGCATTCAGTGTTAGTAGTTGTAATAAAATATCATAAATCAGATTTACAGTACATGCATTTTTATATTTATTATATCACCTCTCAAATGAACTTTATCAAACAAGAAAAATATTTTTCTCAAATACTGGTAAAAGTGGTTGCAAGTTGATTACAGCCATCTTGGATTTAGTCAAAAGGAGGAGAAAATCACCAACAAAGCAGAACCAATGGGTGATTACAACTTGCTAGTACTGCGTCAGATCCTTTTTACTTCAGAACTACCTTAATTCTTTGTGGCATAGATTCAACAAGGTGCTGAAAACACTTCTTAGATTTTGATCTATATTGACATGATGGCATCACACAGTTGGTGCAGATTTGTTGGCTGCACATCAATGATGCAAATCTCCTGTTCCACCACATCTCAAATATGCTGTACTGGATCGAGATCTGGTGACTGTGGTCCATTTGAGTACAGTGAACTCACTGTTATTTTCCATAGAAAAAAGTTTAAGATGATTTTAACTTTGTGACATGACACATTATTCTTCTGGAAGAAGCGATCATAAGATGGGTACATTTTGGTCATAAAGGGATGGACATGGTCAAAAGCAATACTCTGTGCTGTGGTATTTAAATTATGCTCAGTTGGTTAAGGCTGGTAAAGACAATGTTAGCCACACCAGTATACCTCCACCACCACTAGCCTGAACCACTGTTACAAGGCAGATTCCTGCTGTCATTAATTTATGTAAAGTTATAATCCTGCCAATCTGCATGTTGCAGCAGAAATCAGGACAGACCAGACAATGTTATTCTACTCATCTGTTGTCCAATTTTAGTGAGACCAGAGCAAATTGTGGCCTCATTTTCCTGTTCTTAGATGACAGGAGTTACTTATTGATGAATTTTGCTTCTGCATCTGGAGACTTACAGAAAGAGGCACACTGTTAAAATGTTTTCTGAGCTCTGGCATTAACATGGCATTTTATTCCAGAGAACTGCTGGAAATTTGCTTTTTTCCAGACCATTCTCTGTGAACCCAAGAGATGGTTGTGTTCTTAAACCCTCAGAGCAGCCTGTCTGGCACCAATGACCATGCCATGTTCAAAGTCCCCAAACTGATGCTAGCTTTGAACTTCAACAGAGCGTCTTGTCTACATGTCTACATGCCTAAATGCTTTTAACTGCTGCCATGTGATTTGTGTGAAGGAGCAGTTGAACAAGTGTGCTTAAAGTGGCACCTTAGCACTTATTAAATGAAAAGGCAAATTGTGGTACAAACTTCTAGAATGTACTCCGTAATATCATGTTTTACTTTTAATTATTTTCTTGTGTGTCTGTGTTTGTGAGGAGACAGACAGGTGCTGTTTCTCAGTGTGCTGCAGTAACAGGCAATGCTGCCGTGTGAGTGGTGACGATGCCCTTTATGCACTAGTTTTCTGGTACTAGTCAGCTTTATAGTGTTTTTGATGGAACTGATTTTTGTTTGAACTGAGGTCTCCCAATGTGTGTGTTTCTACATGTGTCACTGGTCCCTCATCAGGCCCTTATTAACTCCTCAAAGTGACCTTTGAGGATGTGGTGACTAGTGTCTGTGGAACTCAGCCAAGTTTCTCCACCATCTCCCTTGTCACCTGCTCTTTTTTTCTGTCTTCCTCCTCTTTAGACTCAGTGATTTACCACCTCTTACATATGAAAGCTAGTCATCATTTTTCTCTAAGCTAGATGTAATCTGCTTCATAAGAGCTGATTAATTTCTGAGTGAAAGCTCAAATATTACCTTCTGCTCGATGGAATTTGAATTTATAGTTCAGTTTTCATTGTTTTCGAAAGCTCACTGAGAATTTATAGGTTTTTTTCAAATAGGTTATACACAAACAGTCCTGTCCAACATGTTTCTACTCATAATGTCCCTTCCTGTCTTTCCACAGTCTAGAGGCTGTGTGCACTAGCTACATAATCAGTTGGAGATGGGTCATTACTCCAGTGGCATTCAAGTTGTGTCCAAAAGTCTCCACATTCTGGGAAATATGGACGGAAGACAATAACCACAATTGATACATCTCTCCTCTATGAGAACAAAAATGCCAGATCTTTTTATTGCAGTGAATTAAATATGTGTGTCTGGAGTGATTAAGGTCTGGGTGGTTTTGATAAAGTTGGCCGGATACACTGCAGCCTGCTGTCTGTCTGCGGCACCCCTTTATGCTTTAAATACTGGTGGTAGGCCAGACTCTGTGTAAATCTGAGGGCCCAGTGTGGATTTGGATGACTTTGCACAGAGTATTATGTTACAGTAATCTTTCTTTCCTTTGCAAGAAGAAAAGTGCACTCTCACAATCTTTTATGTACCTTCATGTTTTTGGAGAACCTAGCCCTAAATGATTTCTTCTAAAGAATTTCTTATATGCAGTTATGTTTTTTGTCAACCACACAAACATTTTGTCTAGGTGATAAAGTCAGAAAAGATTTTATAGGTGGGTAGGCACTGTGTCTTTTGTGGTGGTAAAGAAATAGCATATGTAAAGGAATTCTTTATAAAAATTTCAAATATATTTTATTCATTAAGTCTTTTTGTAGCACAAAGATGTATTTCAGTAACAGAACTACTTACAGGTTAACTGATTAGGAAATATTGTCAAAAGTTAAAATTTCATGTTTTATTGTTATGGCAACAGTTAATTCAGGTGCTATGTCCGTACATATGATTTCTGCTTTATACCATAGTTTAACTGAAGAAAAATTTAAACATGTAAGTACAAAAAAAAGAAGAATTTGAAGAGTGAAATACAGTGAGTACCAGAGACTTATCAACCCAATTTTGTAGGTTCTGTCCAGAGTCTCTTTCTCTTTTTCTTTCTCTTTTATTCTCCACTTATTTTCAGGAAGACCACTTTAACATCTTTCTCTCTCCAATTCAAAAAGCAAAAACAAAACAAAAAATTCAAGTTTTCTCTTTCAGGCCACGAGAATGGAACTGTACAGTGTCAGTGGAAGCATCATCCAGTCTGTCCGTCTCTTCCATCTGTCTTCTTTCCCAGCAGGAGTGAAAGAATAAAGCCCTGTTTTCTAATCATCTACTTTCATTACCTACTTTTTACATTATTAAACATACAGTTAAGTGGATCATCTACATTTCTCAGCTTTGATGTTGTTCCTTGGAGCTTGGTGCCAGCGTGTGCACTGGCCCATTGCACAGCCCACACTTAAGTGTATCATTTGTCTCAGCTCTTTTTATACTGAAACAGCTCCTTCTCATTCTGTCTGTCTAGAGTCATTACATTATCAAACATGTTTTCACACCAATAATTGCCTCAGAGTTTTAGGTTCCCATTTCTTAGTGCTACTGTCTAACTGATACAGTTTCTGTAACATGCAAGTGACTGGTTCTACTATATCAGGAGAGGAAAGTACAATAGTTAAGAAGGTCATATTTCAGGGAGTAGATCAGAATTTCTGTTTTTGTTCAGAAAATAAAACCATATCGCTCTAATCTTTTATAAAATCTGTTACTTAGGGCATTTATTATTCAGAGGGAGCTGCTGCTTTTCTTCTCTCCTACTTTTATATAAGCAGAAACAAATGACCCCTTCACTAACTGATTCATATTAAAGCTGAGAAAATGAAAGCTTGAACGCCCTGCAATTCTTTGTAAATATGACTATGTTGTGTATAGATTTTGCATGAATCTGGAGTTCAGGAACACATTATTCAAATGTAACTTAGGATCGTTGGGGAACAGGGTGGAGTGTTGGGAGTGATTGTGGATTCTGCAAGCCGCGTCACTGGAAGACGGTGTGGTAGGTGGGACACTGATGGGACTTCATGTACTTGATGGCAAACTTGAGTTCTTTGCTCTTCTTGTCCCACTTGTGAATGGACATGAGCAGTAGTTGCTGATCTACTTTGCGGCCCATAATGAGGAAGTTAGAACCCAGACTGTCCAGCTGAGAGCAGGGGCAGTTGGCACCATTCTTGATGTACAGCGTCAGTTTCTTCAGGTCCTTCTTCCTTAGCACGCCCTGCTTCAACACTTTCTTCTTCTTTTGTGCTGCAATCAGCTTCCGGTCACCTTTCTCTTTCTTCACCTCCTTTATTTTCATCTTGAGGACTGAAGGAAGAGAGGGAGAGATTTTTTCATTCAGTTCAACTTTTACTTTATAAAACACTGAAATTTCACACAGCAACTAGTCCTCTGCTCCCTTTTACTTCAAGCTGTTTTTTATATTTCATCTTTCTGTAAATCCAACAGTGAGCTGTGTAAAGTGCCAAAGAAGTAGCTGTTTTACACCTCTCCTGAGTATCATTATTTAACCTTTCCTGCTGCATACTAACACTGCTTCCTGTGTGTGTGTGAATGACTGACTTGGGAAAACCCCATAAAAGAAAAGTAGAACATGTTTGTGGAGTTGCAGCCAAAGCTAGTTTTGAGTCTTTTGATGCAAGTCAGAGTATAAGCCGTCCTCACCAAGCTGTAAGTCAGTATGCAGAACTTTAAAGGGGCAATATATAATTTCAGCTTTCTTTGAACTGAAACAAATGCTACAGCCACAACTTTGCTCTTTGCCCATCCCGTCCTGTTTTTGCAACTACGTCACTCACGTCATATACCTCCACAGCTGGTCTCCTAGCTTTCATTAGCTGGTAGCTGAAAAGTGACAGTGCCATTGTACAGTAACACTGCAGGGACAGACGCAGCTTTCAGACATACACTGGAACCCAAACATATGTATGCACTACTCCAGTGAGCTGCATGTAAGAAGGATGGATTTCCCCAATTTGCAACTTGATTTTCTATGGTCCTAGCTTAGGGAAGAGTTTTATGGTAATATTCTTCCCTATATTAAAATACATCTATGGTTCTATGTGGAAAAACCCCTGCAGATTTCATCATCGAGTATTTTTTCAGTCCAGTCATCTGGACGAGTTCTGGACAAATCATATGATGTCATCACAGCTGAAAAGAGTTTTTCAGCTATAAGCGGAGCGGTATATTAATGTAGGGAATGTGCAGGAACGTTTAATTCCATTCATGTAGTGCAAACTAGAATTATAGCAAGCAAGCTGAAAACCTGTGAAGTTACTTTCTAAGCAAAAACAGATCATCTTTGTGCAAAGATTCAGTATATATAGAGTTTGGTTTTAGTAAATGGTTGTAAATCATCCTGAAAAAATACTAAATTGTTTGTTCCGTTGAACCTCATGGATGTAAGTTCATATTTTTTACATGTGAGAGATTAAAATTTAACTGCCAAACATCTGAGAGAAGAATTCTCTGGGTGAACATTTTGACAGGTGAAATTAATCATGGGCTGGGCAAAGGTGATGGTTCGGTATGAAGCACTGCTATGTACCCAAGCCTGTTGGAAGCTCGCCATTTCACTTCTCTCCCACTTGTCTACAGTTGGATAAACATCCCTTCGTACACTGTGATACAATTTCATTGCATGCTACGTGATAGCATGTGTTAAGAAGGAATGTGTATGTTGAACTGCCTCTCATCTGCATCCTGATTCATATCCAGCTCCTTCACGGAGAGTATGTGTTGTCCTGAATGTGCGTGCCGACATGTCTGAGCATGTGTGTACTTTGTAAATGAATGCATTCATGTATATGTGTGTTTTTATCAAAGATAGGAGTAATAAAATAATTTCCCGCACTGCTTCACTTCAAATTCCCCACCCGTATTCCATCATATTCCATCACAGTCTTAAGTGGTTCAGTGGGGCCCACTGTGCAGTCTGGCCATTGTCCTTCTGACAAGTTGTCATTTTTATACTGTACAAGTCACTCTCTTTAAAGTGAGCAGAGAAGGCGCAGAGGTAGATAGAAGAGGAAAAGAGAAATGTGCTATTGTTTTAAGGAAAAGCAGGTTTTCTGTAAGCTTGGAAAGCAACTTCCCCTACAGTAGCAACCAGGTGCATGCTCATGTCCTAGCCTTTTTTGTTTTCTGCTCTTTTCTTTTGTACCATGCTACTGGATGGTACACCAAGGAATGTGGAAAGATCAGACATCTTGAATAGCCTGTAACAAAACACAAAATTCAGAATGCTTTGCCGGTGAATAGTGTCTGAAGATGAATAGGTAACAATTCATGAGGCGTGAGATCTAGCTTTAATCAGCTATCACCCTATAGAATAACACTGTGGAGTCATTCTTGCTTTGATCTCTGAATCCATACACCACAGTTATCTTGACGTCTGTACTCATGTCTCATCCAGTCACATGCATTCATAGCCAATAAAATGTCTGGCTATCTGCTTTCACGTGTAGTCATGTTTCATTCTAATGAACAGAAAGAATCTGTGTTGCTTTCTGATCCCCGAAACACTCTCATGTTAGAAGATTGAGATATGTAATCCTTCAATTATGGCAAATATCTGTGAACTGGTAAAGTCTTGATTAATTATGGAGGATGAGCCTATGTTTTGGCTGCAGCTCAGAGTGTGACCATGTGCAATATATTTTGTTGCTGGAGGTGTTGGGTGTTTATTAATTTATGATTTATTATGGTTCATGTGCTATCCGGGACATGTTGTAGGTGTGGGTAATAGCTAGAAGACAGATTATGCAACATCCTCTACAGCAAAGAAATATGTTTTTTTTTAGCACCAGTCTAGCTACATTTTCATACACTCCTCTCAGTAATTATTTGTAGTTATTTGTCATCATTTTTAGTTCAGTGTTCAGAATCATATCACCAGAGAAAATAGAAAGCAGTATATCATTAACTCTAAAGACCGGCGCTATAGTCCATGCAAGATGAAATTAGGCTGTGTAGTGAGCCAGAAATCTCAATGAATAGAAATAATCAAATCATTATGCTTTGGCTTTGTGTACAGGTCATTCCTGCGGTTTAACTGGGAAGTAGAACGTTTTAAATAATTGGTGCTGAATGGACATCGGAAACTGGAAGCTATTAACCTACAAATTTATAGGTTGTGCTATCAGAGGGAAGAGTGCAAATGATAATATCCTTTGAGCGTTTAATTTAAATACTGTGCAACCACATATGTTTTCAATACGTGCAAACATATGTGTTTTAACTGAAGAGACAGAAGATGAAAACTAAACCTTTTTGATGTAGTCTTAGTGTCATTTCTCTCTTTTTAAAGTTTTTACATTTGTAAGATGTTGATTGTTTTTATTTATGACGCCGTGTGTGTTTGAGAGATAGTTATTTTGCAATTTTGGTCAAGCTGTTCAATTACTGAGCACACACAAGGTAAAACTACCGATAGATGGGTTTACAGCATAAACTACAGTTTTAAGCATAATTTCATAATTCTAAAGCAAAAATGTAATTTTTTAAATTGACACTAAATTCTGGTAGCTAAATTTTCTACTAACACAAGAAAGACAATAGCTGCAGCAGTTTTAACTTTTGTGATACATGTTGAGAATTAATGTTTCAGCTATATTTTTTCAGCTTGAAGCTCGTCTCTTTTCACTTGTCCTCTACCATGTGTGTCTTTATCTTTTGCTGGTACTTACCAAAATCACTAGCACAGTAATGCTCCATGATGTTGTCTGATTTGAGCTCATTGTCACATGGAGGGCACACCTTTGGCACTGAAAGGAGAAAAAAAAAAAGCATTATTTAACTACTACACCAAAATCAATTTTTTTGGTGCTGTTGTGTTTAAGCCTAATATCTAATAGCAGAGTTATGGTTGTCAAGTGCAGTCAGCAAAACCAGAGCTACGTCGGTATCAAAATGTTAATCGCTCAGGCACTTCAGCCCCCCTCCTCTTGTCAGAGGCTGTTTGCTCCAGAGTGAATATGTAGTCCAGCAGGCTGACTGATGTTTGCCCTGCAATTAAACTGGATAAAATGTTTTTATTCTGGCTGTTGTATATTTTGGTGGTGCAGGCGTGGCTTTGGCTGTCCAGAAAGGTAAATGCTGCAGCAGGAGCTGCACAACATGGTGAAAAGTGATTCAGTACACAGACATCCACACAGCAACCACACATTGTGAAACAGCAAGGAAAAACCAAAGCAACAACTTCAGTTTATTTTTAACTCTATATTTATGGTCTGTTTTGCTCACGCATGTTTAGCCTGAATTTGACTTGGGACTGTTGTTATTGTGCAAATTTACCTAATTTTACCTATATCCTTTTTCTACAGTCTTTAAAATACTGGAAATACAGTATCATTATAATGATGTTGTGGCATAATCATATGTCATCCATGCAACAAAGCCCTCAGTCTTTTCTTTCTCAGGTACACAAACACACATAGATGCTTCATTTTGCAATTTTCTTCAAAGGCTTATATAGGCTTATCTATATAAAACTTTATTATGACAATGCTGCATAAACCCCATGTAATCCTAGCGGGACTGTACTAATATTAGCCCACTCCTCCACAAAACGGTAGCCCTGGGCCAGTAAGGAGAACAAGGTATACTGCAGGATTAGAAAGGGCCAGATAGAGAAGAATGTGATGATGTGATATAGAACTCTTCCCCACACCATGTGTATTTACTTCCAGGGCAGATGGTAAAACAGTGCAGACATTTTGCTGAATTAAGGAGCCATCCTAAAAAAGGATGCAAAATTTATTCTTCACTCGACACAATATTCAATATTTGTTCACATCTCTTTTGCCAAAAGCTCCTTGTTCTCTCTCGTATCCTCTGTGTCTCACATACAGACACACACACACAGCCCAGTCCAACCCAGGCCCCTGGGTTAGAAGCCAGGGGTCAAGGGTTATCACCCCAGTCCAAACCTCAGCGTCTGGGCAGATAATGAGAGGGGTCAAAGGTTAGCATGCTTCACTGCTCAGGTCGTGGGGAGGTGAACCCCTTCAGTGTACGTATGTGTGTGCGTCAGAGGGAGTTGAACCATGTTCTTGTAGAGCAACTGCCAGTTTTTCTCTCCTCTGAGGATTCCCATGCTTTCACAGACAGGAGACCTGCAAGGCCTTCAGGGTCAGGCCTCTAATTGTCTAGTGCTGACATAAAGACTGGGACAAGAGCATGGAAACACACGCACACACATACACACAGCTCAGGACACGCCAAAACTTCTCTGGATTTGTCTGTTTTGAATGATTTCCTTGAAGCAGTTATGTCTTATTCAGACTCCACAGTAATTCATTCTGGTTTCACGGGGGTGGTATGTTGGCAGGGGGCCCAGTTGTTCTGATGCCAAAGCATGTGTCAGGAGAAAGCATTCCCCCCTGTGAAACTTAGTTGAGCTTGGACCGAAAACCGCCATTTGGATGCCGCTAGAAATCAATTAAGCAACAACTGCCCACATCACGGTCTGGTCTCTGTCGGGGAAATCACCGTCATGTTCTGGTGGGAATCACTGCTGCATGCATTGGTGTTTTTTTTTTTTTTTTGTCTTGGTTACATGTGTACTCAGCAAATATTTTGACATTAGGTCATCTGTATATTATTCCCATCATCTCAAAGCATTTTAGGAATTTTTTATTTTCTCTGTAATTAAGCTGTGAAAATTATGCTCTTGCTTTGATTGACTTTGGATTTGACAACATCTTGTGTGCTGCTTTTCATCATTTACAGGCTGGGTTATAAATTCTTAATCATAATTATGGAAACTTTTGCCAATCATAGCAAAGGTTATAATATTGTCTCTCAAGGCTGTTGTTGTGGAGGATGATGAGGTTGGGAGTTGATGATTGAGGATAAGAGGAAAAGGATGATGGGAGCAGGGTAAGTAGGGAGGTGGTCTGTTGAAAAGCCCTGCTGTTAATCTTCAAGCTAGAGTGGAAATGACGTACGGCAAGAGTCCAGTAATTTAACTGCACAACTTCACTTAGTCATAGCTCTGAGGTTAATATCACTTTCTCCATTTCTGTCTCTCCCTCCAGCTGTTTTATTTGTCTCTTGTCCTCCTTTCACTGCCTTTTTCTCTACTCTTTCGTACAACCTTGTGTCAGGCTAAGTATTTTTATCAAATAATAGCCATCATATTATATTAACACAATTTTTTTATCTATAGCACACACTCACACACACAGAGCAACTTACTGATGCTTTGAAATGTAGATCATAGAAGCAGGGGACTAAACCATTAACCATACAATTAGAGGACAACCCTGCTCCTGATCCACAGCTGCCTTGATCATACAGTCATTTTTGCATTTTAATTACTTGATGGAGTAGGAAAATACTGCATTTATTTAAATTTGTAACTTACATAAATTATAATTGCCATGACATTATAGCCATCACTGATAAGAAGAAAAGAAGTAATAATACATGACATTCAAGAATCCGTGTCATTCGCACTAATGTTCTGTTGGAAAAACTGTGTGTCACATATAATATACTATGCAAAGTTACATTCTTGTACTTCTGTTTGTTTTTCTTCCTCAAGTACACACACACACACACACACACACACACACACACAAACACACATCTTCACACAAGATAAACAGACTTAACAGTATTGTCATCCCCTGAGCCTAAGCATCTCATTGACTTTTATGCGAACAACGATCCATTTAAAGCATGCTCGGGTCACTGTCTCATGCCTCATTTGGACTCTTTAAGTTATGAGCACCAACACTTATGACATTAAACGGTACTGTCCTGGAGATGAAATGCTGCATGTGATTTATGTTGGAAGGCCTAACATCTGTTTAAATGCAGCATGGAGACAGACAGAGGACTTAAACATGGCCTACAGGCAAGCCCCCAGGGCCCCTAAAACACAGCATGCCCCTTGCATCTATAGGAATCCTATACAGAGGAGAAAATACATTCTGAAAAGACCTAGGCAGTCTTCCATACACACAGCATTGGATCACATTTTCCCCTTTAATATAACAGCCAGGGCCACATGAGTAGTGACCATTGTGCTGCTTGGACCCAACAGTGCTGCCTGTCTCGTTTAGCACAGTTGTAACTTACACTAGCATAAATGAATAAAGCCAGGACAGACAATATCTTTCACACCATGCAATTTCAACAACTTTTACTGGACAAAGTGCATATTGTCTTGAAGATCATTTTCTGTGGAAACATGGAGTTTGAGTTACGGCGTTTACTCTACCTCCTACCTAAGTGTATTCTATCTGATGATTTACTGATAATGGCAGTAGCTAAAAGTAGCATCATTGAATCCATAAGGTGGTGTTGATGAGTGACATTAAATGCACTCTGCCAGACATACCGAGCTCAGCTGGCCTTTTCAGTTTCCTGGATGCCTGGGTCCTCTTTTGTCAGCAGTCTGCTTGCCTTCCCTTTCCTGGTTTAATATCAACAGACTTGTGTTTCACATAATCACACCCCATGGGCCCCTGATATGTTGTGTGCAAAAATGCACACAACCTGAGCTCAGATGCTGATGGTATTCCTCTCAGTTTTGGCTTTGACATAGAGGTGGAAAGTGAATCTAACGCTGTACTGTTAGTTTCTGCAGGACTCCTCGAGCCATGCCATATCATGTAATGCAGAAAACTGTAGCTCAGATAGCACCAGGGCCTCCCAGACAGTGAGAGCAGCAGGTGAAACAACACTTATTTCCCGCTATTGATGCGGCTCTCAGAGATTCACCTGGATTACCACCAAGTGTCCTCATGTGTTCCTGTGAAGTGAGAAGTATTTATGTGCTTTGACAGAAAAGGTTCCCAAGAAGCTTATCTGGGAGTCTGAGATTGCTTTTCATTAGTGGCTGTCTTTCTGTGTATGTGTGCACATTACCACATATGTTTATCTGTGATTTAGAGCCAAACACTTCCTCAGGATGGCCTCATTGGCACATCTGAAAATTTCTGGTTCAGATTTTCTTGTCAGCCACTAAGCTTGGGGCTAGAAGTTATATGTGTCACTTTCGCACACACACACTCATGCACACACATAAACTAAGAAATACAAATTTTAAACAAAACCAATATACTTTTCTGATGTGTTATTGTTCTCTCTCTCTGTGCATAAAATGACAACAGATTAACTCTACATATTTTCACTAATCTCTAATTGCTTTTCATAATTTAGCTGCCTCTGATCATTTTTTAAAAAGATAGGATCAACAAACAGTTGTGTGTTCGAGGAGGTGACAGATTAAGTTTAATCTGCCTCCTACTCAGGGAGCATGTAAAAGAATGAGTTACGACTCTGTGAAGCCAAAATGTCACATAGTTGATCCTAGTCCTAAAAAAGCATAGCGGCCATTTTCCCCAAAGGAAAAAGTCAGGTCAGCATTAATTCATCAGAGAATCTTCCAACGATCTTTCCTCACTTTTTATTTTCATTATAATGGACGGACAGAAATCAGTATGATGTGTGAATAATAATGACAAAAAACAAAGATGAGCAAACAGCTTATGATTGACATGACTAAAATTATTATTAATGGCTCTTACTTTTAATGTTCCATTCACGTTCAGGAAATTATTCACTATGTAAATCAAATATTAACATGCAGGAACATTTCAAACCACGTTGATAAAAATGGCATTAAATGGTTAAAGGCAAGAAGTGGAATAATGAGAATAATAAAAAAAAGTCCTCATTGAAAGCAGAGAGGCAGACACTCTTTTTGCCGCAGGAAGCAGTTTTTCTCCTCATCTATGCACTGTCTGCATCTCTTTACCCCTCTGATTCTCTCTCTTTTCACTACTCTCCATTCGGCTCTCTCAGAGATAATCAGACTTAGGCCTTTTACCATTTTGTGCCTGCCTCTCTTGTCCTGTCATGTCGACTAATTAGTGGGAACTCTGTAATTGGCCTTCTTGCTAATTGGCCTACTGGCTGCCAGACTCAACAAAGACTGAACGGATTGGGACACAATGTGGATTGTCCCCATTTACTGTCTAAAGATGCTCATCAACTCCCTCTCTTCCCCTCTCAGCAATGCTTTTGTGAAGGAACTGCTTAAGTAGTCACACACAGTTTCTCTCTATTATTTGCCTTAACCTATCACAGCTCATGTTGGGCCTGCTGATCCTCCTGCTGATCATATTTAACTTTTTTGTGAATTCATTCTCTCTGAGAAACTCTAGTGTAGCAATTTTGTAATTTTTCACCTTATTTCATCCATCTTGTTCATTTATTGACGCGCTACAGACCAGCTTGTGAGTTGCACATTCTCCATTCATTCAGATGTTAGATTGATTGATTAGCCTTTGATTGATGTTTGCTGATAAAAGTGTGTGTGTGTGCATGTGTCACCTTGTCAGGCAAGATGTGTTTAACATCACCATGCATTTATCTTAACTCTGAGAATGTCCTGGCCACCAGAGTCTCTCAGTCTCTTGGGTCTCTCTTAGTCTGTCTCCGTCCCTCCCTGAGGCATATGTAGATGGCAGGGTGCTGTCCTGAACTGTCCACTTACTCAAGAACTTTTCCTGTTCATGACCCCCTCTGCATAGTCTCTCACTTAAATTTTCATCTGTCAGCACTGCAGTGCAGGGAAAAGGCTATGAGCCTCCCGGCCATTTTCAAGCTCTCACTGTTCCTGACTGCAGGCTCTGGAACACTCATCTGTCTTAGTAAAGTTGTTACTGACATGAATTGAAAACTCGACATATGCAACGGACACTGTCAGTAACAGCATTTTTAATGATTATTTAATGATTAACCAGTGCATAACTGTGTTATAAAATACAATTTAGGTGTGTTTAGCACAGAATAGTAATCATTCAGCAAGCCTTTTATGCTGCAAAGTTTCATTAAAGTTGTATTTGCTTATTTACTCATTGTGTCAAGTCATTTGTATTTATGTTGATGTGGTTCAAACCCCATGTCTTTTTTCTGTGCTGTAACAAGTTGGAACAAGACTAACAATTTTCTTCTCAGATTATTAAAGTTCCTTGAAGCTTTAATCATTAACTTAAATTCATTGTAATGTGGTTTACAGTGCTTGTCACATGACATGTTGAATTTTCTGAGGAAAATTCAAGTGTGCTCAAATAGCATGGCAATATGTAGCAAGCATATTTTATGTCATGTAAAAAACACAATTTTGACAATTATTTATGCTATTGTGTGCTAGACAAAAGATTTTGAGTAAGCTTGAATTAATGTGTGCTTTAGGGTGCATGTGCAAATAGCTCTCCTACCTGGTGGCTGGGTGGGATGATTCCCAGTGAACTGCATGGGGATGCACAGGTCGTTATCAATAGGGAACTTTTCACAGGTCAGCATCTCTGGCCAAGGGAAGCCGTAGGTCTCCATCACTGGAGCACAACTGTCCCTCACGGCCTCACACAGCGAGCGGCAGGGATAAATGGGCCTGTCCAGGCACACTGGTGCAAACAGTGAACACAGGAATACCTGGGTATCGGCATGGCACCGTTTAGCCAGGAGGGGTACCCAGCTCCCTGCCTGCTGCTTGACTTCTGGCATGGTCTCATGGTCCAGGAGGTTGGGCAGCCTCATCTTCTTGTAGCCCACATTGTGGCACAGGCGCAGGTCAGCTGGTATGTCTACACACTGTGGCTGCTTGGTGTAGAAGCGGCCATTGTGGAAGTTGTCCGACTGCCAGCTGTAGTAGTCGTACTCATCTGCAGCCGAGACGGTGAGGAGGAGGAGGAGGAGGGAGAAGAATGACAGGCTCAGTGCCAAGCTGAAGGAGCCCTGGGTTAATGCCCACCTGGGGCTCTTTTGTCCATGTGCCATGCCTCTCTGAGCTCGGACCAACAATTCAAGAAGGTTGTATCCAAAGTCTCCAAAGTAACTCAGTGAAGACAAAATGCAGAGAGAAGTGAGGAACAAGTGGGGCAGGCGTGCAAGAGTAATCCCTTTTTTGCCTCCTGAGTACAGACGCAGCAGGTTGAAAACAAAAGTGTTTAATTCCCTTCTTCCCTGGAGAGTCAGCCCTCTAAGCCTCCCTGAAACACCTCCCTGTGTGTGTGTGTATGTGTGCCTCAGGTAGCTGAGTGGAGAGTCAGCAGTTAAGGAAGGGTGAACAGGAAGAAATGCTTATTTCCTAACTTTCCCTGTACACAATGTCTCACTCTGCAAACCTCCCCTGCTCTCTATCTGTCTGTAGCTATAATGAGGAATACCTAGATTTTAAGAGGCAGTGGTAGCTGTTCTCTGCTGCTGCCTGCCCCCTAGTAGGTTCCCAGGCCACTCACCTTCCTACTGGCCTCCCGTGGACTCACTCAGAAGAGCCCCAGCCAATCACAACTTTGGGGAGGATTTCACTGGCCTTCAGGACACTCCTTCTACCCCTTATCCCTAACAACCCCCCCACCCCCTCAAGTTAAAGTGAGTGAGAGAGAGAGAGAAAAGAGAGAGAGAGGACAAACTATGGCAAGTTTCTTTAGCAGCACGTTTATGTCTAAGATTACGTAGTTATACACACACCCAGCATACATTGTTACCCTCTTAGCCATGCCTGTTTTGTCATACATTAATAAACTCTCCACCCTTCTTACGTTTACTTATCTTACGTTCACTGCACATTGCTTCACACAATGCAAGTGATGTCTGCTTCTCATTCGTGTCTGCTCACTGCATTAGCTCCGAAAAAATATCTGGCATATCAGGCTTACGCTAACATCAACAGCGAGAAAACTCACTGTACCCGAGCACAAGCTTGAATCTAAATGCAAGAAACTTAGGACAAGAAAGTCACTCAAGTGGGCGGGAAAGAGCTGCAGTGTGGGAGAAGCAACATTACAGAGTGTGGTTTGTGCAGCTACAGGTGGCTAGGTGATTTACTCACACTGTGAGTTATGCTAATGTATATGTTGGTTGTGAATAGAGGCACGCTGCCCTTCAGTCTCACTCTGTCAGTGCCACTGACACAGTGAGGGTCTTCGCCTTGGCAGAAAATTCACTGGAAGGGTTGCATTCAGATTCAAAAGGCTGTAGCATTGTGAGCAGGATGTGGGATCAGTGCCTCTCATGTAGGGTGTTCTTGCATCTTGTATTTGATCTACGTCACGCATTAATGCTTTTCCGCATGTGAAGGGACTGTAAATGCAGGCTCATACAAATGATTGTAATGTTGGTGCAAGGTGACATTTTATCATGATGGAGCAGGATTGTCAGGACACAATCTGGATTATACTGTGACTAGGTACTTCTTACACTAAGATCAAGTAAAAAGACACGTGATTTTGGATTGTTACATTATCTGTATGTGGCAGTACAAACAGAGACTATGAAAGCATGTGTATGAGTGTGTGTGTGTGTTTTGCAAACAGTTGGAGGTGTTCTTGGATGAAAATCAGGGACAGTATTGCTTTATGCCTGAAGCATAAAAGATAAAATTTCAGAAACAGCAGTCTATCCATAAAACCTAATTCAATAAGATTACATGAAATAGATACAAATGTGGTTTAATATCAGGTGACCAGGCACATCAGTAAAACCTTAACATTTTCCATCCACCCATAGGTTTAAGGTCAGGGGATTATGAAAAAACATTATTGCACCATATAATATATTTTTACTTGAGAATGAAGTTGGATTTTCACCCTTATCTTCCTGAGCTACACTTAAAATCCCTGTTGACTTATTAGTGTGTGCAGACATTGCAGAGTGATTTTTCTGGGAATCGAAAAGCTGCCAGCAGAGCAAACAAGCTCAATCTTCTCTTTGAGTTTTTATAACCTGTAACATGGAAAGATGTCATAATTACTAAAAGCATGGTTGAGTGAACATAAATTGTTGTTTTGGTTTTGATAAGTTTATAGCCAAGGCTAACTGAATTTAATTCCTTACTCCTTCTTGTCCATCACTCTGCTCCAGCTTTCATTCTCAAGTGTTGTTGTTCAGATAAACCTGCTCTGGTAACCTTTGCACCACAGCTAATCAATATTACTCACAGCTAATACAGTGTGGACCTTAGGCACTCATGAAACCAGGATCTGATTGTCTTCACCTCACTCTTACAGTGATGTTTTTTGTATAAACATAAGTGCAGCGGTGACCTATTTTAAGATTGTTAGCGTATCCTCTTGATACAGGCACAGTGGTACTGCCTTCGAGTCGGTAACAAAAGTGTCTTTCATGGTAATCAATAAACAATGGTTGTCTCCTCTTGTTCTCCTTCCCCTAACTGGCCCCTGTGGCCACCGGCCAATCAATTCCACTCTTCAGTTTTCAGCCCTGTGATTGGATGAGGACTAAAAGATTAGGTTCAGCCTGCATTGTTGTGCCTAAAGGTTTAGCATGCTTTCAAAAGAGTGTCTCAGCGATTGTGTGTGTGTGTGTGTGTGTGTGTGTGTGTGTGTGTTTGGAGACGGTGGTGATGGGTATGGGTGATTGTGTGTCAGGGTGTTTTTAAAGAAAAGGGAAAAGGCTGGAGGGTGTGGGTGCAGTGGCCAGCCACCCAGTTATGCCATCCATGCAGAGTTTGAATTCCAAACCACACAAGATGTTGGAGGGGGTGATGTGAAAGACAACAAACACATCAGCATGCTGTCTTTCTTTTTTGAAATCTTACCCAAACTGCAGAAAATAGTTATGAAAAGCTCAGTAATCTATTACTACTGATCTATTACTATTTTACTATGTAAAGTAGACAGGGTGATACTTTTGGTCTTATATAAATAAACAGAATTGAATTTCATTGAATATGTCTTTATCCATAAAGGTTTTCTCTGAGAGTGAACCCCCGAGTACTCATCACACACAGTCACAGGCATCTCCCAGCCTCGCAAAGCAACAACAGGGATTAGCTTGCAGAACTGTCAAAACATATGTGAAACACACAGGCCAGCATCTCCCACCTGTGTTTCTTCTTTCATTTTCTCTAGCTCTGTCTTTCACACACAAACACACTCGTGCCTGTAATGTCAGAGGACATTACGTTGCCTTGCTTTCTTTTCCTTGAGACTTACACAAACTATAATGACTGCTTTCCTAATCCTAACCCTTATCCTTGTTCTAAACTTAACCTTAACCTAAACCTAATCTAACCTAAGATACCATAACCTAAAATTTAATGATCTACGTTATGAGAGCTTTCTTTTTGTCCTCAAAGCAAGACAAATTACCACAATATGGCTGTGTAAACAGATGTCTGTCCTCACTGCATGAGTAATACAAGTACGCACACAGACACTGTGTCAAGGCAGAGACACTGCAATAATACCAGCAGTCGTCTACCAATCATAAAATCGGTGGTTTGACTCCCTGCTCCTCCAGTCATATTTCGAAGTTGCCCCAGATGAGTCAGGTCAGTGGCTCTGATGCCAGGTCAGTCTGCCATCGGTGTGTGTGTGTGTGTGTATGTGCTCGTGTGAGAGAATGGGTAAATGAGAAGCAGTGTCAAAGCGCTTTGAGTACCCATGAGGTAGAAAACTGCTACATTAGTGCAGACCATTTACCGTTATTAGGCTAATCATTGTTCAGTCTACAAATATATAATCTAAATCTAAATCTGTAAGAAACGGAAGCTTGCTCACTGTCAGGAATGTTTGGGTTTATTGATGGTTCTAATTTTTGAAATGAGCTGTATAATCTGTCAAATTCATTATCTGAAGTGTAGCATGGAATTCATGAGTGATTACGGCTTGTGTGTTAATGCCTCCCCTTATCGTACTTGTTTGCAAATAGTGCTAGCAGAGTAGGTCAGTTCGTGGACCACAATGGTTAAAGATCCATAATCCCACACATGGCCACGCACAAACAAACAAAGCTTTAGTTCCCCATGAATGCTGCAGATTTACACAAAAACTGGCAGCTTGACTGCCACCAGGAAATATCAGGCTTATACTGTATGACTGATTTTGGCCTCAGTTCAGCTGGTTCGCTGAGCCTTAAGCCAAGAACGACTTCATGATGGGGGACTATTACATGTGGTTGCTGAAATGTGATGAAATTACATTGGAAGACTTTAGCACCATACAGTCACATAGTGCTAAACCCATAGTTGCCTGTCACACCAGTCAGTGGTGAATAGAAATGCTGACAAGTGTTTGCTCTCTGGTGTCTTTGGCCCTCTTGCACACAAATTCACTATCACTTCAAGTATTTGTTTCTGGAATTTTACTCCTTCTCTCAGCCTGTCTGTTTCCCCTCGCGGTTTATGTTGTTCCTGTTCCAGGGTTGGGTGCTGCTCCGTAAGACGTCAGGACTGACACATGGGGTCAGAAGGTACATTCAGTCACACAATCAGACAAACAATTTATCCTCCCTCCCACACAGTCAGGCACAGACACACACACACACACCACTTCACTGTCAACTTAAACCCTCACAACTGGCTTCAGCCTTCCCCAATAGGAGTCTTTGTAAAAGAGCTTTGACAAGATCGCCGTCATGGAACTCGATATAAAGAGACAGAGAAGAGAAAGGATATCCAAACTTCGGCAGGAGGCCTTATTTTTAGACTGACTATATGTGTGTGTGGCCAATATATAGTAAGCTTTTAGTTAAAACCTTTGACTGAATCTGATGACACACATACCGTATTCACGCATGCATAAAGATGCATACCTCCAATCATATCTGTTATTGTTATACGGCTAGAGATGATAGTTCTTGTCAGCATTTTGGGAAAAAAAAGTTGCTACCACTGTGCTAGAATTCACACAATTTTATATGTGTGTAAGTGTGAGCACACATGCACATCCAGTTCAATATCTCTGCACAGAAAAAATGTTTCCTTCAACTGGGGTATGTAAGTATCTATTTCAGTCTTGTTTCAATCAGCAGATGTTGAATGTTTCATCCTTGGAGTCTGATTTCGTCCATGTGTGGATGGATGCACATGCGTGTTACTTAACTGCGCTGTCAGCTACTATGACAAGAAATAAAATGGGAAAGGAGGTGAAAAAGCTGAAAAAAAATAATGCGTGCTGGGGTCATGTGAAGATTTTTCACATGACTTGAGCACATTCCTTGTCAAAAACGGAAACTGTTATTTAAAGATTTCACTAATTTCATTACAAGCTGGACAAAGTTGAAAGTAACATTTCTGTTTTTATGTTTTTACCACTTGACTTGTATATTTTAAGACGTTAAATAGGACCAGGTCAAAGTAGACCTTTAATTTGTTTTGAAGATTGAACAGAGGCTTGGTGGGTGCTGCAGTGAAAGCTCACATGTAATGGGATTATTTCAGGGAAAATTAACCTGAAGTTAGTCACCCCAGGTCAGGCCAAGTTTACCTACACTATATAATATATTCACATAATTTGATACAGAGAATATGTAACTGTTGGGCCTTTTGAAATACTGATTTATTTAAATAAAGAAAGCCAACAGTTTGAAGCTCACCAGATTCCCATTTGACTCCAGCTATCTGACTTACAACCTGTACAGTATGTGAGCTACTGTACAGCTGAGTGTTTTAGCACAGAGTGAGTCTCTGGTGCCATTCATAGTGTTACTGTTTGTAATGTGAACCCGAACGTGAGAGAGGTGTTTGTTTAGACCATTACTGCAAAATCTGCTGTGATTTATGAGCTGCAGACTTCGTTGTTTAACACTCCACTTGAGCCGTTTGCTGTTTGTGCGTGTGTGTGTGTGTGCGTGTTTATCGCTCCATCTGCTCGTCTTTCAACATAAAATCCCAAATATGTCAGCGAGGACAGTGAGAACCAATTTTTCTTCTTCACACTATCTCTTCATCTTTTTGTTAGTGTGTATGCGTGTCCACATGCCCTGCCTGATCATCTCTGTAATGGCCGGGGTCATCAGTTAAGCATCAGAACTCACCTCTGTTAAGAAACAGAGAGACAGGAGTTTCAACAAACAGGGAAGGATTTTCCCATATCTTAGTCAAAGATCACATGATGGCATTTTTGGCTGATGGGAGGAAAGGTCTTTTTTTCTCGTCTTCAACAGTCATTATTTTAAAACTTTTAGAAAGGCCCCTCTCTCACTGACCAAGTGAAAGCCAAACATTCTCTTACAGTTTTGTTAAATAGATTTGCTCATTATTCTGAGATTTATAGACTCTTCTGTCCACCTAGTGCCTGCTGTACCAACAAAGTCCATAATGGTCTCTTTCTTAAATGAGCTGGAATAACTGAGAGACTATAAAATGTGTGTGTGATATAACAAAGCTGATGGTTGAAATGAGTTTCATGTGGAGATCATCTTGGAAATTGTTGTGGCCGGTGACATTGTGTAACTGCATAGTTCTGCAATACTTTCTTCCTGCACTGTTTTATAAGTAGTTTGTTATTTAAAATAAAGTTCTCTGCTGGGAATCGCGTTAACAAGGTTATTTTCACAAACGTCCATATTTATCAACAAAAACTTGTTTTAACACAAAGGTAAAAACAGAGTAAGCTTTTTTATTGTGCCATCACAATAGAAATTCCGGATGTGTCCTCCAGTACTCAAGTTTGTGGACGCAATGACAGCATTCAGGGTTATTGAAGAACAAAATGAAATGAAGCTCAATGGAAAGTGTCAATACAATCTCCAACTAATAAATAATCCAGGCAGGCTTCTGAGCAAACAAAACGTTTTATTGATTAATTTAATGTTTTAATATAAAACTAATTGGGAATATTAATTTACCCCCCCATTTAGCATTTCTAATTAGGATATAAACAATTTATAATACAGTGCAGTACATTCACAGATGCTTTTGTCCAACAATAATAAGTGTACTCAAACACAAAAGTAACAAGAGCTACAAGTCGTCAAAGATTGGAAGTGCAACTATTCAAAATAAACAGCTAAAAGTGTTTGTTATTGGCTTTGTTAACAATTACAACTCCACCTATGAAATATTTATAAATTGTGCATAAACTGTTTAGGAATGTTTCATAATACACTATAATATAGTTGTGATGTAAATTCATCAACTCTCCTGTAAATGATTTGTGCATGTGTATAAACAGTTTGACTTTGTTGTCAAAAGTCTTACAAAACACTGAACATTATAGAAATCCTAACATAAAAAAATAGCATTGACATTATCCATACACAGTGGGCAGCTTAGGCATGGATTAATATGTAGTGATATAGTAGTAATATTCTTCTATAGCAGCTTCTATGTATTTTAGCTGTGTTTGAGAAAGCACATATTCTGAGCTTAGTGGTCAGCAGCCGTAGGCGACTGGGAGGCACAAGTGAAATGTGCATAACTGAAAGAATGTGACATATTGCATAAGAGCATGTGTCCTGGGAAAAGCTGCCCAGATAAATGAAAGAAAGAACAAACTAGTTAATTGTTAAGTACAATGGTTCTTTTCACTAATCCAGTGGGCAGACATGCTACTGTACTGTGTTAATGGAAGAACAGCAGTCTCACATTGGCAGCAAGACCACTGTTCCAAACCACTTCATCTGTCCTCTTCCAGTCTGGTTACCATACACCTATGCTAGTTTTGGACAACATAAACTTTGGAATAAGAAAAGCATAATTCTCTCCTCTCTCTCACTTGCTCTGTGTGTGTCTCTCTCAGAAAATATTACCCCACACATACCAATTTGCACTGATGAAAAATGCCAAGGGCAGACCACCTGGCTATTCCATGCCTGGTCAGAGGAAAATCTTCCCGTCTTCATCAATGAGGTGCAGTGTGCAGAGCGTGCTCTGTCCCACTCACATATCACAGCCATTAGACAGGCATGTGCTGGGCTGGCTCCAGGGCAGTGCCTGTTCCTCCACTCACTGAAGTCCTATTCAAGGTAATCTACACCAACGCAACCAATTTCACAGGTGCAAAAATGTGTAACAAGGAGAACTTGAAACATTATTGCACTGTTCAGATGATCCTTGAGGACATTCAGCAGTGTGGAAAGGTCTGTTTTACAAACCCAAAAGCTGTTGCTTTGTGCATGAAAAAGTGATAAAGTACAGTACATTAGAGTTTTGTGAACTTTTCCACTCAATGTCCTGGCACCCACCTTCATTCAGATACACGTGATGTAAAATGATTAGACAATATGAAAGGGGTCTCTCACAGTGATAGACCCATAGACAATTATTAGCTGAATCTGCAGCTTCCCATGGCTTTACAGAGCATTATAGTGGTCTTTTTGTTTATTTCTCAGTGCCTGGGTTCACACTCAGATGGCAAAGTTTTCTTCATTTCAGTAAACTTTAGAGGTTTTGATTTTTCTGGTGCCCTTCGTGTGGTTAATCAATGGTTCATGTTTTTCACATACAGTACAGTAACTGTTAACATGATTAAATACCATGTTGAATTCTATGACTCATACTGCCCCAAGTCAGGGGATTCCCTTTTTTGTGGGTCTACACGCAGTCATACAGACAGACACTAACATTTTCCTGTCCCCAATTCATTTTAGTCTACATCGTGGGTGACCAGAATAAGTTAAGAAAACAAAAACTTATGAAAACAGTTTAGCTTGGCAGGAAAGTTTGTGTTTGTATGTGTGCATGCATAAGATGTTTCTGCGTACATGTACTGCATGTGCATTAATTTAACATGACCCCAATGACACACACTATATGATGCTCTGTTCCTGAACCTACAGCATAGACTTTAAGTAAAGCTGACATAGCAGGTTTCTGCTAAGGTAACACCTTAGTGGAACACTAGCTTACTGAAACTGCTGGCTACATTCCCCTAATGCTACCCACTGAACTGCAAAATGTTAAGTTGCAGACTGTCAGGTGATTTCATCTACTTGCTAAATGTTAAGACATAAAGTTGTGTTAGTAATGGCATCTTCACCTCACTTAGAAAAACACTAAAATACCACCTATGTACCATAGATCACCAACCTAATTAGTCAGCTAACCTACATGCCACATACACTAACAGTCAAAAAGTGTTTTTCGTGACTTCATGTCTTCGGCTGTGTAATCATCATTATAAAGGATTTTCTAATCATCAGTTATCCTTTTAAATTAATAACCTTAAATTAGCAAACATAACCTGCTATTAAAAGACAGTTCTAATGTTTGCTGATTAAAGGCCTCTTTACCATATGTTAGCGTAAATATTTCTTTATTTTCAGCTACATTGGTCAATACGAACAACATTTACAATGTCTACACTGTATGATTAATTTCATTAAAAGAAATCTGCTTTTCTTAGAAAAACATGATCATTTTTATGTGTATCCAAACGTTTTACTGGTAGTGTATAATGCAGATATTTAGTTTATACCAAGTTAATGCAACAGTCCATGTATCATAATTAAGTAATGTTGAACTTAATGCGTCACAGCATTCTTTGAGGGTCTCATTAGTGTAACTTCTTAAGGGTTAAACACTCAGCCCCTCTCTGCAGGTGAGCGCACTCTGTCAGCAACAGTCAGTGTGTTCATACGCATGCAAGCCCCTCTCTCGTCTATGTTGTTGCTCTTCGACATTGTGGTCAGAGTTTTGGAGCAGTCTAGGCCCAGATGGGCACTATGCTAACTTTAAAAACGTAATTATGGAGGATTGTGGGCACACACAGGATTTTGTTGCCGGCTTCCAGAAAAAGAGGCATGCACAGGGTTTGAATTACATACTGACTTTTGGGGAGCCCTATTTTCCGGTGTGCACCATAACATTCATGCGCACATGTATATAAGTGCCAGCAGCAAGGTCAATAACAACTGTGAAAAACAGTATTGCTACTATTACTAGTACTCTAATACATCAGTAGTAATACTATTCCCTGTCTTTTCTTGTGGCGACCAGCAACCAGTAACCATACCGAACAACCCTACGGAACATAAGGTTTTTATTGAAGAGCCACAAGGTATTTTCCTGTTTTTTCATTCCCTCCATTGTTTCCTTATCCACTTGACAGGCCGTGTTGCATCACCGGGTTCAGGTCTAGGTTTGCTGCTGCAGATGGTGATGGTGGTATCTGACACCAAGGCAGCTTCATCCATGGAGCTGGACTAGCTCTGTTCAGTGCTGTCATCACTTGTTGTTGCCTTTGTTCAGTGAATCCAGATTGTCTGAGCAGGCAGGCTTGTTTTTATTTTGACACTCTGACCATGAAATACTGAATAAAAACAATATTTGTTTTATTATTTAATGCAATTCAAATACTGCTCACACTCTGTGATGAGGAGTTCTCTCTATAGTAGAAAAATACTCTCCTAAGTGCTGAAAATCACACAGTATAACATTTAGATGAAATTATAACACAGCTTCTATTGTGGCTCTGCTGCCCAGACAAAGTTGTGAAAATGTGTGTGCCTGCCTTTTCCTTGTTATTTTAGATTAGCAGGCTAAACTCAGTACTTATTGTAATTAACTTAAATCCATCCGCAGGGGAAATGGTTTCAGATTCATCCATTACAGGGAATAGCTTTTAGATTCTCTCTTTCTTTGGGTGACAGCAGTGTCCTTCTAGTGACAGCAGTGTCCTTCTAGTGACAGCGGATGTGAGGACAGACTCAGAATCACAAGACAGCTGTTATCCTTCTTCCCTTCATTTATTCAGATCCATTCCGGGTGTTGACAGATGCTCTTTCTGACCCTGTGCCTTTCCTTGTCTTTTGGCAGGTGCTGAGGAGCTCTCTTGATGTTTCTTTTTACATTCATCTCTGAACCCATTCTTCTGTGATTGTCTCTGTCTCTATGTTCATTTTCTGCCTCACTGTTCTGATTATTGTTGTAGTCTTGTTATACTTTTAGCCACTTGACAGTCATAATTTCCAACAGACTACTCCCTTCCCTAGTGCTTTTTTATAGCACTAATTGTTTCCATTGGACATGGCACATTATACATTAGCCACGGTTCTGAAGAATTATGAACATACAGTAACTACTTGTCCTGTGTTTACGAAATATCATATGCACCGGAAATACATAAAAAATGAGGCCTCAGGTTTCTCTTCCTTGAAATAAATCAAAAATAAATCTGAATATGGGTTTGGGTTTTCTTCTTGCTTGTTTTGCAGTTGTACAGTATCAAAAAGATGGTTTGATGTGACAACTCTCTGGAAAACTTTATTTAGATTTAGATTGATCGTCACTGCTGGAAACCAAATGTTCACCCCCATGAAACCCCCATTCTTTCACTACAGATCTAAAGTGGATCTTGGCAGAACATGAACCCCTGTACAGCTACAGAACCTTATTCAATAATATCTTTCCATTATCTGCAAGATCCCAGACAAATTTATTAAGATTGGTATGCGTCTGCATTTCCAGATGAAATGGTCTCAGTGTTGGAACCGGCAGTCAAACCATCCCCATCCCACATTTTCAGTTCATAACCATACTAGGTTATGCTCTCAATAAAATGCAAACCAGCTAAACATGTGGACACTGATATTGTGTTGCCAAAACATTGTAGCACAAATCTGTCTTCCCCTTTCTTTCTACTCCTTCACTCCCACCATAGTCTCACCTGTCTTTCCCTTCCTCTGCTCCCTGAAAATGTCAAACAGATTTTTGCTGATGGCTGCTGACTTCACTAGCTTGTCTCCATCACAGGTAGGAGGTGATGCGACAGTTGGAGGATGGGTAGAGCTCAGAAAACAGGAGAAGGTGTAATTTCCTGAGTCTAAGACCCAGGTGGGCTGTAAAGGGAATCTGGACTCCCTCTTACAATTTGGAAAGTGACTGGCTGATTAAAGGTACCCAAGCCAACTAAGTCTCTGATCTGGTGGGAAGACATCCCGGTTTATGGAACATCATAACAGTACTATCCCATAGGGGAACAAGGATGCAGTAAATATGGTATGCTAAGAATGTGTAAATAAATCCGTAAAGTGATCCAGGAATGAGGAGCTGGAAAGAGAAAACACTGCATGGTGTACCTATACATAGCTAGCCTGGGGAATGGATGGATACTCTGCTGCAATTAGCAGTATTTCTATGTTTGGTCCAGGACATGAAGGTTCTCTGAGTGTGGAAAACACAAAGCACTTCAAAGAAATAGAAGACTAGAAAGACAGCAAGATGACTCGGGAGATAGCGAGGGAGCGGCAGCTCATGAAAAGAAACAAGGGAAGAAGAATATCTCTCAAAATTGCACTCTAGAGAGAGAAAGGAGACAGAGCCAGAAGAAGGAAGGGAAACTGACTACACTACATACTGAAGTTATTATGTTCTTTATTTCTTTCACTTTCTCACAGTATCTCCACACCGTGTTTCTTTACATTTGTGCTTTGTGAGAATTGATGTTCATATGATTAGAGGAAGCTTTCTGGCAAATTATTCTTGTCTGTAGAGATTTCATAGGATAAAAAATTGCTGAAATTTCCGTAAATGTGAGTGTGCATGCCTGTCCTGCTCGGTCTGTCTCACACACTTGAGCTCCTGTGATTGAGCTCTAATAAAGTAGCCAACAGTTCTGGGAAAAAGTGGGCATGGTTCTGTTCTGTTTGGCTGCTTCAAGTATCTGCGATAATATGAACCCTGTGTGCACAAAAATCTCTATTGGTGTTCAGATCTGCATTATTGTGTGTGCACTTGTTCATTCATTCGTTTGTGTTTGAGAGCTTATGTGTGTGTAATGTGGCCTGTCGTTCACCTTCCAACATAAAGTGCAGCTAGTTTTCACAATTTCATCTCAAAAAGCCTGCAATCTCTCAGGAGTTCCTGTTACTGAGTTTGTCAGCCTCGGTTTGTACTTTATTTCCTGTCTTCTCCTCCTGTCTTGGTTCATCTGTTGTATCCTCAATACATTTTTCCAGCTGATTTGATAAGACCTATCTCATGGTGAAGTAGTAGCTCTCCATGCAGGTGGATAACAGAATAAAAGTCAGAATATTTGGACTTCTACCATCATGGGTTCTTTCCAAAATTAGTTTAATGTGCTGAAATATGTTGACATGTCAAACAAAGGATTCAGTATCTTTGGCTCTCATGCTCTGGCTTTTTCCCCAGAACTGAGGCACTGTTTCCCTTTAATTGTTCAAACTGTGTGTTTTGATTAAATCATAAACATTAATTGTTACACTGAGATGGAGGATGGAGGTTTATTAAAAACAGGCAAAAACTACAATGTTGGATATATTGAGTTCCTTTTGCATTTTTACCCAGATGACATGAACCCTTCTGTTTTTTCCTTTATTAGTCTCAAATTCTGTTATTATGTGGCTTATTTCCCAATTGCTAATGCATGGAAAAAGAATTACAGATGTTGTGAAACAGATAAGCAACCACTAATTTCTCTTAATCAGAGGGACAACTCTAAATATTAGCGTTGTTCTAAGGATCAAGCATAAACTTGTATTTATTGTCAATTTCCGTTATTGTGCCCTTGTCTATGGTTGTCCACTAGAGGGAGCGGTGGACACAGTTGATCTTTGGCCTCTGGTTGACCTGCCTTGCTGCAATGACCCTGGATCCGAAGTGTTACTTTTACTTACAATGGAAATATTGACTTTATACATCTGTTGTAGTGGACAGGATTTAAAGTAACTAAACCTGCCAGAATTAAGTAGTATTAAGCACAATTAAGAAGTATCATGTCTGGTAAAGTAGACCCTGACTGTATCATATGTGTTTCTGTGTGTATAGTTTGTGATTTTTAATCAAAAAAACACCTTGTACTGTTTGTACGCAGGACCAACTCATACCTGGCTGTCTGTAAATGAAAAGGAAGTGACTGCTGCTGACGGAGAGTTGGATGACGGGCACTATCATTGGCCCTCGGGAGTGTGCCATCTGCTCTACCATCTGAAGGCAGGAAACTGGCTGACTTTATCTAGCTTTCTACTATAGACTCCACCAGTCTGTTCTGTTCTTCAACCACAGCAAGATAATAAGCTACCCAACGGTTTAAAATTCTGCTGTCACTGCGGGCCACAACAAGGCACACTTGGCATACAGCCTGAACTCATGCTTTCATTTATGATTAGTAATTGTAGTAGAGTAGAGTGAATTTCTAATGTTGCAAACACATTTTTAGTGTGTAGTTATGAGCAGTATTATGTGAAAGTTTAGGAATATTTTTGTGAAAAGTCTTGTGGTCTACCAGTTTCTGGTTGCATGCAAGCATGCCACTGTTCCTCACCAGCAGATCGACACAGACCTGCTCTTGGTCCTCAGTCTCAAAGACCTGGATCCTTCCATTCTGTAAACAAGCAGATAATTGGCAGGCTGTTTCACTGGACGTTTGATGGAATAAGAGCATTTTAATCTATCCAGAACCTTGGCTGCGAAAAGCAGGTCTACAGCCAAACAGCACATCAGAACTTTGAGGGGGAATTTTTCTTGTCTTTTTCTTTTCTTTCCCCTGACAGGCTCATTTTTCTTCTCTCAGTAGACAACTGCTGGTGGTGGTATCATTACACTCCACTACATTACAGAACACTCTATCATGGGGCTCAATCCAAGAGCTTTCACGCTCATTGCTGTCAGTATCATTGACAGGGCTCTAGTCCTGAAAGCTCATAAATTCTGTAAGTTTAACAAGTCAACCTTTTGTGTCTGATGTCTCACTGTGTGCCGTGCACACTGCCAGTATTTTCAGAGCACCATATCATGACAGGAGGTAAATGTACACAAAATGCTTATAAGTTATGACTGTCATCAACTGAGTGAGAAATTTAGCTGTCCTCATTCAAGATGGAGTGGACATGGGAGTCTTCATGCTCCTAAAATCACCTATTATGTAAGAAGAGCAGAGTCTTCTCTCTTTTTCCTCCTTCACTCTCTTTTGCCATCGTTCCTTCCTGGCAGCAAAGACTAATGCAGTGTCATCTGCTGTCTGGCAGGATCATCTCTCTTTATTATTTCAATAGAGCCCTTTTTCCTGTCATGTTTTCACTAGATCATGCTGTTAGTGGAGCTTCACATGTAGTGTGTGTGTGTGTGTGTGTCTGTCTGTATATTTTACACACTTCCTCTCATCATCATCAGTAAAAGGATCATAATCTGGGTTAATTTCAACTAGTGTAAATCGCAGATGTAGTGTTCATGGAAACTCAGTTTTAGCTCAGTGGAATTTTTTTGTATGTGGCTCGAATTTGTCACGATCAAAATTATTCATATGATACAATATAACAGTGCAACAAGCTATATTTTGCTGGGCCATGTTTCACAAATCTTTCTCCACATACACTCTTAGTTCTTTCATTTGTTTTTATTCCAGCAATTTGTAATATTAGTTTTCTGATCCAGAATAAACAGCACATGACTTAAAATGATCCATCCTGATTTATTTGAATACAACAGCTTCTTTAAATTGCTCAGCTTTGCAAATCAGAAACAGATTCAGCTGACATCATCTGTCAAATAAAAAGAAAAAGCAAGTTTAGCTAAAGCCTCAGTTAGCACTTGCAAGCTTACAAATGTCCCAACCGAAGCATGAAATCACATCATTGAATTTGAGCCATTAATATGGCTTTTTGTGAGCCCATAGCTGCTGATTAATAGTCATGCACAGTAGCTCTGATGCTTGGCTAGAGGGATGTTGATATTGCATTTGATCAAATAGATCTAGACAAGCACAGATGCCACTAAAAAATAGAATAACATAATAGGCAACAAGAAAGGAATAACTGCGTACATGTAAAGCAGCACACTGTAGTAACATGTTATTAAAAATAAAATGTTATGCATCAGTAATAAGTTTTATTTTTGGTTTTGTTTTTTGTTTTTTTGTCCAAGGCACAGTAGCAGGCGCTAAGGTGAGTGAAACCATGGCAACAAACCAGTCATACGTATAGGTATCTAAGTTCCACTAGCTCAGAGGGAAGCTGTGTGTCTCAGTGCACCAGTAGATTTGGAGTTTTTTTCTCTGCTATAAAACCTCTTCCATCCTAAACATGCTATGACAAGGTCATCATTCAATTGGAACCTAAAGTGAGAAAGTAAGCGCTGTGGTGCTGGGCTATGACTGGTTGTGTTTACAGATCTAGCTTCATGATTTCACAAAGCCCTAGATTAAAGCTGGAGAAGCATATGCATCGGGAAACGATGAGCCAAGACTTGCATGTTAACATTGTGACTGTGTGTTCCAGCAGGGAGGGACAGCTGCTTTCTGTGTCGTTTTAAACAAAGCTGAATGTGGCTTTATATGGCACTGCAGCGATGTGCATATGAGCAATGTAGGCTGGAATCTGTTGGCTCATCTCATTTCCCTTTCCCTAATCCTCTACCCTCTGGCAGTGGGTATACTGAAGGACCACACTTGTCACCACAGCATACAAAGAAAATGTGATTATTCAGTAAGACAGTCAAGTCTGTCAATTATCACTTTAATGGCATTGCAAAATACAATGGTTGGGTTGGAACAAGATAAAGTGTTTGTGTCAGTCTGTATGAAAATAGAGTCATAAGCCCAGCTTGTCATTAAAATTTTTAAAGTGAGAATGACAAGTTTAAAAAAACGTAATGCGGTAATATTTCAGTGCTCATAAGTGCAGCTAGTTTGTGACAGAATCATTGAAACCGGTGTCATTTCTTGCTTCCAAGATTTATTCTTACAAAATCTGCATGATGCCATTTCCTCCTGGAGCTGCAAACTGGCAGGGGAATTTCATTTGTTCTGTCCTATTATCATCATCCTCACTGCTCAATTAACAATGTTGTCCCTCACAAGGGAATACAGTATGTTAACACAAATCACATTCTCCTTGTTTTTATATATACTGTATATATATTTGATATATCTTTCTTTCCTTACTAACCCTGTTCCTGTAATAGCTCCAAGGAACTAAATCCTGCTGATGTCGCTCCCTTGATATGAAATTTATTGGAAGAAGATTTGTTTTGCCTCTGGTGCATCATTCTGCCATTCCAGCTGTCCTATTCAATCACATTGTAATATTTTTGGCCTTGCTTAAAATGAATACATTAATATACAGTTGGCATTGTTCCTGCCATGCCTTCGAGTGCACTTTTTCTCTTTTCAGATGTGACTGATGTGGAGTATCACAAAAAGGAAGTTTTTCATCACTTCTGATTGTGTTTTGGCCCACAAAAGACATAACAACATGGAGAGATGTCTGCCTCTTTGGTTCATCTATCTGCTTTAGTTGTAGCCAACTTTTTGTTTCTCTGTTATTCCTCAGTAAGAACAAAAACAGGCACTCACAGTTTCCCTTTTATGTAACTCTTAAACACTGGTGTTTCTCCTCTCTGCAGTTATTCTATTTCAAATATGGTATAATTAGCCTCTTCCTTTCTAATCATCCTTTTCACCAATTCTTTTCATTACAGCTGTGAATGCAGATGCTCAGGCGGAATGTGTGTATTGGTTTCTCCCAGATTTTGCATTTCTCCTGAAAGTTTTGTTCCTGTAATGATGTGTAAATGGAGATGATGAGATGATAATATTGCCTTGACAGTGTCTAGTGCAGACTAATAGATATCTCACTTGGTAAATATGGTATGCAGTATTTCTTCTAGTACTTATTGAGACATAAACCTCTTTACTTTTAGTTCTCATTCACACACACATGCTCACACTCCATAGTACAGCTGCCATGCAGCTGGTCTTATTCACCGGGAGCAACTTGCGCCTCACTGTCTTACCCAAGAAAACTTTATGGATGTGCTGGGAGTCGAACCACCAAACCCACGTTGACCACTTTATCTCCTGCAGCCCCACCATATGCGATAATAAACTAGCCAGCACTGATATGAGATATGTGAATATCAGCTGGCACTAAAATAAAAGCTCTTCAACAAAGTTTGATTGCATGGGACATGTGGTATCAACCTTCCAGAGGACCAGGGCACCTGTTGAAATGCCAAGTTGACCCCACAGTACTTATGTAAGATGGAGGATGTGTGGCTGTAAATTCTATTTAGTTTCCCTTTGGATTCCAAAATTTTGGAAGTCAAATGAGGAGATGTTTATTGGCTTTAAAAGATTCCAAGTTAATATATTTTTTGGTTTGAGAATTCTCATTTCCTGTCATGTTGGAAGAGAACAAGATCTCTTTCAGTGTACTCCTCTGACAGTATCTGTGTATACGTGTGTGTGAGAGATTCTCAACTTGTGGTTTAGTCAAGAGGAGAAGGGTGTTTGCTGTGGTACAATGCCCAGAACACTGGAGATAGAAAATATGGTATGCATAAACACAAACCTCATGCGTCACTCACTTGTACAGGTAACATGTACATGCAAAAGTAGAAGCTGATGTCACATGCCAGCTGTACTACATAAACAAGGACCAGTGCTCCAATCTCACCAGTGGAGGCTAATTCAGATGGTCTGCACTAGGAATGCAAACCTCGCAGGAAATATAATCTGCACAGTTTTAAGCTTTGATTTGATTACCAAGAACTGGGCATGTCAGCATTCCTGGATGACACAGACTCACACACACACAAATGAAAACTTTTCATGAAAGCTAAACATAAAAACAAACATTTGTGTTATTGTGTGGAATATTAAGAGATCACAGTGCGTTCATTTCCAAGTATCTATTCCAAAACGTATTTCCCACATGTGAACAAGCACAAACACAGTGCAGACACATACATGTAATAGCCTCATGTGTTTATGAAGGCATATGGATTTAATAACAAAAAAGTTCCTAAGCACAAAAAAGAAAAGCTTCAAGCTTAGTAGTTAAACAAAAGCTTAAAAATTTAGATTGTATGTAGAGAAATTTAGTTTTTTTTATCTACACTCAGTAAAACGTGAAGCAAACATTAAGTCAAGAAAAATGTTTCTGAACTGTAAAGTCTGGACAGGTGATGATTTAACTAACCTGACTAACCTGAGTCATAGCAGCGTTACTCAAGAAACACTAACAGAGTTCTTAAGCCTGCTGTAACACTGCAAGTGTGAGGGCATGAGAGAAAAGAAACCGCAGTAATATCTGATGTTTTCTTTAGTCTTTTTTTTTCTTTTCCTTGCAGGGTCAGTATCACCATCTTCACCATTTCACAGCACAAGCTTCAAATAGAAACTGGCAGTTTTGGAGTGAAGCGGAAACCAAGAATGTTTTGCTAAAATATATTTCATGAAGTATGAAATGTGAAAAGGCGATATTTGTGTAATGTGTGTGTGTATGTGTGTGTGTGTGTATATAGTGCTATTGGCTGTTATGATAATTTAAGTCTGCGGCAAAGTTATTATTTTCTGCTGAAGTGCAGATTCTGACACAGTGGAAGACCCTAATGAGATGTAATGTGAAGGCATCTTCTTTCATGACATTCTCAATATGAACAGGAATGCATATGTTCAGCAGTGGTGGATATTTGAATGTAACAACCCAGTAATTTTCTTATGCTTTTGCTCACATCAACTGGAAACCCAAAAAACAATCAACCCAAAGCCAAGACCCAGTACCTTTCTCAGTCAACAAACCATCATGAACCTTTGTGTTGTCTGATTGCATGCTAAAGGCATTCCTGGTGTGCTGAGGTAAAATCCTAAGGACTTTGTGACTTGTCATCAGTTCATGACTGCATATCTCTAAAATGATTAATGTTTGCATTCTTGTCACTTTCAGATACAGTACATGATATTACTGCCAAGTTCCAGCATAGCGAGCCAAAGTCAGCCTGAGGACATGCTGAACATGAGCACATTACCATGCTAACCTAGTAAACAAATTCCTCACACATAGCATTTTTACAAGCTAACAGTGAGCTTGTTAACATTTCAATGTCTAAACTGTACACGGTCAAACTCAGCATGTTAATATCCAGTTGCATTTTAACGTTGTGATGTAAAAATAAAACATAAAGCTAGTGAAAGTCCCACAAATATATGGTCTCCTAACCATGACTCTTATTGGATGACTGTGAGGGGCAATATTTATATGACGTTTATGTTTACATGATGTTGATTTGACCTCCGGTGTTTGTGTGAAGTTTCATAGGATAACACATCTCATAGATGAACAGATGAGTCAGCAGAACAAAAGTAGTAGTTGTTAGACAGTTTAGTTATCCTCCAGTAGTTGTGTTTACAAAAATATCTTGTGTCCATAGAGTGTTCTTAGACCCAGGTCTATGTGGTCAGCGTGTCTGTGTATGTGTATTAGATATGTTCTTACCAAAAGCCTTGAAAAACCACATCAATATAAATACACACTCCCTTAAGAAATCTTTGCCAGTGTGTGATTAGATTCACATCTTTTCAAGCAATCTGGAGCAAACAGCAGGATCCTGGAAAGTAATATTAGTTCAGCATAATTCTCATTTTGTTAAGTCTCCTACTTTTTATTTTTCATTTATAAGAGCTGCTGTCTTTGTTAATATATTTGTGTAGTTATATGTTTGTGTGCCTATGTGTGCATCTCGGTTTCTTTTCCAGATGTGATCTAAGCATACATCTGGGGTTGTGTATTGTAGTAACAGAGAAAGAGACTGATTTCACCACACGTCAAGATTCACAATGTCAAACAAGAAAATGAAAGAAAGTAAGATTTGTACCCCAAAATAGCAAAGTCTCTTTAATCTAATGAAAAACATTTTTCTGTCCTTGGGAGCATCAAAAGAAATGTGAGCATCATTTTTTTTTTTTTTAAGGCAACGAAAACGAAAACAACGACAAATAAATAAATAAAATGTATCTGTTCATGAACTGGAAGAATCAAAGTGTCAGTACATCCAACTGGGTTCTGATCAATATTTCATATGTACACCTTCTAATGGTGCATTAAACATATGGGCTAGAGCATGAGTCACCACAGTGTAACCACTTTACCCCAGAACCAACCAGCTTTTCAGTGACTGCATTGCTGGAGACAGGATACACCTACTGGATGTCTGTAAAGCATAATGAGAACAGACTGTAATATTTACATTTGTCCCTCATTAGTGATTCAATGGAAATAATATTACAACGTAATACAACATAATACAACTTACTCTGGTACTAAAAGCTGTAAAGCCTCTATTTTAACCTCCGTGTATCCATCTCTTGCCTTTTAGTTAATAAGTAAGAGCTGTGTTTGGTCCAGAGGTCTCGCAAATGGAAACGGAAACCACTTTATGTGAATTATTGATAACCAATTAAATTTTAATAGCTCACAAAAGTTGGATTTTTCTTCTTCTTTTCACCAGGAATCACTGGCCTAAATAAACTGCTGATGCTTGGAAAATGATTTGCGTTTTGAAAGCCTCACCTTGAGGGACTGAATTGAAGATCATTCTCGCTTTCTGCATTAGTACTAATTGTCATGTAATTAGCATACCCCAGCCATCCCGCGGTAACACTCTCAGGCGCGCTCCCAGGATCTCTCTCACGTCCAGTCTTCCTGCAAAGCTCTGTCCCACACAACAGGAGCAAGCGGTTGTCGTTTTCAGCACGGGACAGATCCTGCACCCTCTTACTGCAATATGGCGACAGAGGTGAGAATTCCGGCTCTTTCATTGCCTTTTCTGTCGTGTGTTTTATGAATCAAACCTGACTCTGTACCTCGGTTTTTTCTTTTTTTCTTTTTTTCCCCCCCGAAGAAATGCGTCTTGAGAAATGCAGTCTTGCGAACTGAACGTTGTGCTTGTTGTGCCTCCGATTTCTGTAGCTGGTCGTGTTTTGGTGACTGTTGCATTACTGTAATCACATCAGCTGGACGTGGCTTATTGAGAAATTGAAGTCCAGTAGTGAAGAAACGTGCTCGCAAGAAAACATTATTCACGTAGGATCCAGTTTCACTTACTTTCATCATCATTCATCTCTGGAATAGCAGACAGACATTATCAGATGGAGGATTGGGCTATAGACAAGATGTGTTCTGTTGTTTTCACTGTGTCATACATAGTTTTTTTTATTTTCTAGTAAGAAATGTAAACGGACACCATTATGATATGGCATTTACAGTGGATGATCTCAGAGCTGAGGAGACTGATGAGAGTGGTGGTGATGATGAAGCTGTCAGGACCATGGACAGGGGCAGTTTCTCTCTGTCTTTCTCTTTGTCATACATTGAGTTGACTGTATGATCACTGGTGTCCATTAATACATCTAAACATACTTTATGTGATTGGCAGCTCTATACAGCAATAGGTACATGCAGGGGGTTCATGACAGAAACTGCATTGTTTAGTGTTGTAGTACTTCAAATAGTATCAAACTGTGTTATTTTTAGTACAATGGTACTGTAGCTCTCAGGTCAGTAGCACAAATCCCTCTCTCCCCTTTTGTGTCCTTCGTGACTAAGCTGCCTTAGTTGTCATAATGGTGTTGCTGAAGGAGACACCTATTAGACACTGCATTGTCAGTTGTCTGGTGCCATGCTTGACGCTGTATATGCTATACTGTATGTACATGCACGTTACATTTATTCTGTAGATATGTGCGCTGGATGAAGTTTTCCACTTCATGAGTGAGTGACTTTGTAATTCAAGAATAACAAAGCTACTGGTTGAGGTGCAGTAGGCATGACTATGTTTTCTTCTGGTTTGATGCGGAAAGACATTGGCAGACTGGCACTGATTACCTCTGGTGGTGCCAGTATCCCTTTTCAAGCACTATCAATTACACATGCGCACATGCACACAAATACATGCAGTGTGTAGAACCAGGACACATTTCATGTCCAAGGCACATCAATTATCCATGGCATATTTAATTTGAGCAGACTGCTGCAGTTTGTAACCATCAGTGAGTCTGAAATGAGCAGCACATTACTTCCTATCCATGCTTGTATCCATCTGCCTCTCCCTCTCTTGGTGACTGTGTTATGTGATATTAGAGCTCATTGTACCATATTTATTGTCTGCCAAAGCAGCAAATGACCATGTTAAGTGACTGATTAACAATATGCTCTTATTGCAGTTTGTTTGTGCTGCAAGGACGATCTCTGGAACCATTAAGTCAACAACTGCCAGATCTTCCTCTGAGGCTACCCTTGGCTTGAATCTAACACTGTTGAGGAATATTGTGCTGAAGCACAGTAATCATCTCAGGGCTGGAACATACTCAGCTCTACTGAAACAACACTCCACTTTTTTTCAGAAAAGATTTCCTCTTCCAACATAGGTCTCACAGTCACTGATCTTCCACCTAGATGCCATGGAAATTTCACTGCTTTGTCAGCACCGTCTAAATTTCAATGATTTATAGTCCTCTGGACTAGCTCAGCTTGGCAATAAACATGAAAAATTCTGCTCCCAGTGGCAGGAAACCAGTTGTATTATGAAGGGATGAAAAGAGAGCGCTGACAGTACAAAAAAAGCTGTAGGAGCTATAAGATGAGAATGAAATGTCTCACTCTGAGTGTATTTACTGTGTGTGCAGTAATTGTGTGCGTATGCCCTTTGCGGTCTCTGCCCACTGGCTGCACTCACCCATGCTGTGTCTTCAGTCAGACTGACTAAACTAAACTAGGGAACATGTCATTGCAATGAGAGCTACACGGTCCTGCAGTTCTAAGCTGAGAAACGCAAACAGAGGAAGGACCATGAAATAAAGTTATTAAAAGCAAGTAATAAAGAAAACACACTGAAAGAGCTAACTGTTCGATTTAGTAATGGGTTCATTTGAGTTAATTTGGTTATTTCCAATCATAGAGATATAATGTGTATTTTTGTGCATCAGTGGAATTGGTTGGTTAAATCCTTATATATAGTTGGGAAGAGAATATATGTAGATTTACAGTTCACTTTTTTGAATTTACATGAATTATTGCTCTACACTTGACATTTGACAGGTGTATGTGTTATGTTTATTTGTCATTTCATATTTTATCTAGTGATAAGTCTTTTTCCTGAAAACTTTTGTCACTTTGACTTTGTTTATATCACTTCTGTGTATCACTTCTATCAACTAATCGTTGTGCAAACAAATGTAAACTAAACTAAAAGTACTGAATGTGTGGGCAGAAAGAAAAGTCAGACAGTGCAGCACGATGCAGAGCTACTTAATAGAGTCCTGTGTGATCAGTATGACACTTTAACATTGCTGTCTGCTCGGGGACTATATTTAACACAGGAATAGACTGGATCTGAACCCCAATCTCCCACGCAGGAAAGTAAACATCAGCCCTTTGCCAACAGAAAATGATTTATCTTCAAGGCTAAAATAGGCACAGACACGACCACTCTGCCAGTAATAACATCATGTGAGTAAAAAAATATTCTATTAAGTCCTCTACTGTAGTATCAAAGCCGGGCTTTGCTGTTGGAGGACTTTCACAGTTGTAAGAAACTTATAAGAGGATGCAAACTTCCTGTAAAAAGTGGTTTCCAAAAAGTATTCAGTTAATATTAAACTTTAGAGAAGTGCATATTTGACTGCAAAGCAGTTCTTTCTTACTCCTGGCAGTTGATCAGCAAGGAACAACTAATTGGATGTTAAACAGTAGCACTGGACAGTGTGGACATGTAAATGTGTGTCTGCCCAGGATGTGAAATGTGGTAAAATATTTGTGTGTGTGTGAGATGCCTGGTTAAGAGGGCAACCAAAGACAATTAGGACCACAGTCTTACAATGTGACTGCTGCTATGACCCACATTTACAAGCAACTTAATAAGAAAATCAAATCAAACGATACAGACTAGACTGTTCTCAGAATATTGTTTATTTTTAGAAGGAAACCAAACCTCTCAAGGCAAAATGCAAAGAGGAAAATGTTTGTGGAGCAGCATGACATAAGAGTAGTACAATGTTAATGTTCTCATGTTACATTCATGACAAAACGACCATGGTCGTGCCTCAAAATGATATAACAGTCTGACAAACATAATAAGATTATTGTACAATAAAATAAAGCAATTACAGTGTAATTTCCTTTTTTTCCTCTTGCAAATTCCAATTTTGCCCAGTTCTGATTTACGTTCTTTCTTAGAAGTTTAATTGACAGCATACACAAGCATTTTTGTAGATTTGTATTATTGTAATTTGAAAAGAAATTAATAATTAAATAAGTTACATTTTCTATCTTTCTCTCGCTCTCAAACTAATCTCAAAATAAATGTGCTCCACAATATACTTTCAGACCTTTTGTGTTTTCTTTACAAACATCCAAGGAAAAAGTTCCACTCTGACGGCATGGTGTGTGTGGTTGTGACGTTAGCAATATGAAGCAGTTACTTCTGTAGCGTGCTGCTGTGCATCTAGTGGAATCACGATCATTGACTAGTGCAGCAGGAGTCAGAGCTGGCATGCATCACATCCCAATATGTTGTAATTCTGAGGTAACTCAGAATAGGATGTATCAGACTGATCAGCTGGTCATGGATGAGATGTTCAATCTCTCTTGATACACAGTTTTGTTGTTGTGAAAATGCCAGGTCAGCAGGCCAAAACACACAGTGACGTCTCTCTGGCCTGGAGACAGTGCATGTGATGTATCAATCTATCAATCAATCTATTTATCTATTGTATATACAATCACAAACAAAAATCATGTGTAATCTTGATGATAAATGATCCTCCATCACGTTGACAATGGTTTCTATTAATAAATACTACGGGGAGGGGGGCAGGGTGGTAGCGTTGGAGAGACTGAAAAGCTAAAAGAAGGATTTGAAAAGCTCTTGCAAACAGAAAGATCTAGTGGCTGTGGGATGATTTTTGGCAGTTAGCAGATAAAAATAGCAGCTTGGATGCTATTCTAGTCCCTAGATGGAGATAAAGGCTTGTCTGCTTACATGGTAGTGACAGTCATACATGCAGGTAACCTCAGAAACAGAGTACATTGCAGTAGGTAAGGTAGCCAAACTTGTGTGTATGTGATAGCCATAGAACGTGATTTAGTATTTAGAGTTTAATATTGCATGAGTTTGTGTAAAATAATTTGATGCTTTGAATTGAATGCAAACCTTGTGTTTGTCTCTCTGTTTTTCTCTCACCCCCTTTTTATTCACTTCCCTCCTTTCACAAATCTACTGTGTCTCTAATTACCATCCTCTTGAGGCGAGTAATTGAGATCAGCAGGGGATAGGTTTACTCCGGCCCACTTATTTGCAGCTTTATGCTTCTCGGGGGAATGACTGTTTTGGTGTAAAACACATCACTCAACACCAAAGTACTGTAAATGGAGAGTGTTTCAAAGTGTTGGCCATTACTACTGCTGCAGGAGGAATGCTCTGAGAGTGCTAGCATCAGTTACCGCCCTGTGTAGCTCTGATGCACCTGTAGACAACTCTAAGCTTGGAAGAAATGTTATATGTTGCCATATAAACCAGTTGTACAGGATATGAGAGTTGCTGTAGACTAGTGGATTCTAAACTATCATTGTCTTAAAATTTGACTATTCACTAGAAACTTTAATTACACACAGACTGCTTTTAGCACCCGACCATTCATTATTTACTGTGCAGTAAATCACCTACATCTGTTGCTGTAGTGAAAAACAGTCCAAAAAACAATGTTGGTTAAACTAAAACTTTATCTAAAAAAGTGAAATTTGATTAATCTTTGTATTGTGTGGAGCCTCAGGATAGTTCCAGTTCTAGAAAAGCAGTTCTTGATTTGCACCTACATGGTTGTAAATGTATTTTGGATGACAAATTGACTGTGTTTTGCCCCTTTTGTTAGTTCCATAACCTTCAGGAGCTGCGGCACAGCGCATCGCTGGTAACAAAGGTGTTTATACAGAGAGACTACAGCGAAGGAACTGTCTGCCGCTTCCAGACCAAGTTTCCCTCAGAGCTTGACAACAGGGTGAGGACATCAAACAAACGCTCTCACATATACACATTCAGAAGAGTGTAATATGTTGGCAAAATCCCAACTTTCCTGAAAAAACACCCACACCCTCCAACAAGAGCGATAACCCCAACATAGCTTGATAACATACAGTACCTGCACTGGTGTATACTAGATGACAAAACAAATGTGAGCGATGGAACAGGGTCTGTATGTTTGACCCAGTCATTCACAGACTGCCAACAGCTCTTTTGATTTTTCATAAGGGTACTGCAACATAATTTAGAAAACACTGATTAAAAATAGTATCCAAGAAGCTAAGCTAAAGACAGACCCTATTTGTAGTACTGAGCTGATATGACCAATGTCCAACACATATCATCTGAGAGAAATAAAGGATTAGACTTTTGGTGACAGATCCAAGATTTCACTCGTGGAAGTGGATTTATCCTTTTTAATGACCCTAGTGTTGAGTCTCCGGTTTCACTTTACTTGTCTGTGTTCAGTGTTAGATCATTAGTATAGTAAGTACATATGTATAAGACATGAAAGGTTTGTGTTTCTGTAATGCATTTTTGTTGCACATTGTTTCATGTAATGCATAAAACAGTTGTTAATTTTATAAATGGTTTTGCATTTGGTATCAGAAAAATTCCACTATACTGATATTAAGTTGATTTAAAAGTTTAATCTTAAAACACATTCATTCATTAGGGAAAAATGTAAAGCTCTTAAAATGCAGTAAGTTTTTAAGAAGTGTAAAAATAGTAAAATAATACTACTAAAATAAGTAAAATAATCATGCAGTGTTAATCTTTAAAATGTTTAGCTGGATGCCTGAAAACAAAACATTATGCAGAATTAAAAAAGCAGCATGTCCTCTACCGCTGTTCTAACTCAAAAGACAGAAGGAAAGAATGAAGGTGTCACAAATGTATATAAACTTGTGTGCTTCTTACCAAGTTTATTAAGTGCTCATATAAATATCAGTCCACAGTGTTGTGCAGGAGTAAACACTCTTTTAAGTGTTCTTTATCAGACACCCAGCCACTATCTATTGATGTCACACCTCTGAGTAATTTGACATCTTGGCCTCATGTTTATTCTGAAAGTGAGTTGTGCTTCTACAGTAAATTGTATGACAAAGTACGAGTATTCAGGGTTTAACAGAATGTAGCTGGCTAGACTTTTTACTTTTACAGTCCATATTGTGTGTGTGTTACCTAGATGTTTGTTTCTCTTTGTAAGTAGATTGAGCGAACCTTACTTGAGGAGACAGTGAAGACCCTGAACTCTTATTATGCAGAGGCTGAAAAAATTGGAGGTCAGTCGTACCTGGAAGGATGTCTGGCATGTGCAACAGCTTATATTGTCTTCCTCTGCATGGAGACACGCTATGAGAAGGTAAGAATTCTGTAGACACCTAATGCTTCTTTTCAGAGTGGCCAAAGTGGTCTGTGCAGTGATAGCTGCATATTGACCATTGAACAAATATTTTGAAATTGATTATTTGCTTTGTTTCTGAGAGTTGGATGAACTCATGTCACTCTCACTGAGTTTGTGTGTTTTACAGAGAGTTAGAGCCAGTAGGCACTTATCAGAGTTTGGCATGAAACCACGCTGTGTGGAGGCAGCTAGCATAGTGTTCAAGTAAAAAAAAAAAGTTTATTTACAGTATCAGCTTTGTATATCAAATAGCAATTTATATTTTACTGTAAGTTTCTAGCTATAGACATGGTTATGTTATGTTATTATGATGAAATGTTATTCATCTGCAAAGATACACCATATAACCACAAATAGTATTTTTGCATTACTGTCTACAGAAAAAGGAAAAAACATAAAATGTGTTTATTGATCAGCTGTGGAGATGTTGGAAAGTATTTGTTTGTTGTTTAGACATAGCTAGGATGCTTCCAGTCTTTGTGCTGAGATATTCCAAAAGGTCTTTTTCATGCATGTCACAACAGGAGAAGCACAACCTGCATGTCTTTGGATTGTGGGAGGAAATCAGAATACCCAGAGGAAACTCATGCATACACAGGAAAGCACGAGAACTAACAGAAATGCCACAGCTGGCCAACAGGAGCAAACCCAAAATCTTTTTGCTGTGAGGTGGCAGCATTAACTTGTGCCCTTCTAGTCAAATAATAAACATTTTAGTGAAATATTAATGATACATAGGTGACTGAATGCATCTGGATCCTTTTAACCTGCAGTAGAATGCTAACATCGTTGCATGAATACTGCAACTCCAACATTATTCATCAACAGCTGGTTATTATAAACTCTAGTGTTCACATTTTCATGTATTTGTCCACTGTTGCAGAAGCCAGCTCTCTCACACACGCGAAAACATTTTTTAATGCCCGTTGGCACTCTACAGTTAGACCACGATTAATTTCCCTCACTGACACAGGACAGCAGAGCCAAAAACAGGAGATACGATCTGAATTCTCTCCAGCACTCAGCTGTCCATCTGCTGCATTTTAAAACCAGCTCTAAAGCCTACACCTGTGTGCCAGTGGCAAGGCATGGCACAGCAAATACAGCGTGTCATTTACCCTTAGCACAACCATGATGTCCGTCTTTAAAAAGGGGCAGGTGGTTAAACCGCTACTGTACACCGCTTTATTGCTGCTTGTCGCTCACTGAGATGGAACAAGAACACACACATTGCGTATTGCATACACAAACACAATGACTTTGATTAATCCTGTGTATCTGCCGGTGTTTTAGATTATACTGGAGTGGCACGAAGTCCCAGCATGCCTCTCTTTTCTGATCTCTGTCACCCACAACATTCGTCGCCTTGTTCTTGTTGAATTTTGTAAACATTTCTTTATCAAAGCTGTGTAGAGGTACTGGGAGCTTGACCAAGAAGTACAAAAGGACTTATTGCTGTGTTGAAGCCATGCAGAAATGGCCTGGTCTGAAGCTCCTTTCATCTCCCTGTCAGCTGGTTGCCGCTCCATTGCAGCACTGAGATGCTATCAACCCCATGGGAGAGTTGTTTATTTACTTGTTTAACTTAATCATTTGGCTGAATGACATTATGACTAACAATGTTCAGATATACCCACCCAAGTTGATGCTGTTTGTGCACGTATGTATGTGTGTATGTGTTGATAAAGAGGCCACACACCGGCGTGTGTATGGATCAGTGCGCAGATTCGTCGGAGGCCTTGATGCTTACATCTCCTCCTATCAAAGAACGCTGATTGCTCCCAGCATGTCACAACAGATACATGTGCGCACAAGCATTCGTAAAGCTCCACTCACGCATAGTTTGTGCCCTCCATCTCCTGTTTTCTTCTTTTTTTCACAAGGATGTTGCCGTACATATGGGACTCACACATACACGTGGCTACACAGGCAGTACTCTTTATATTACATCTGGTGACATAAACAACTTTCATTCTAGCAGAGAAATCATGGCATACGAATGAAACAGACTCTGGCTCCATTGCACAAATATCCCAAAAAGGCTGTCACATACATACCAGTACAACAGAAGCACAGCTTGGATACTTGACTGTCATGTTGTTACGATGAAGTGGGTTGAACTGCTCTGAGAGCTCGCTAGCAGTGAACAGCTTGGCCAGGTCATATATTTTATTACTCAGGAGTCCACTCCATGAGTCTCGACTTCTTGTCTGTGATGTTTGATTGTTTTTGATGACATTTTGGACACAGTTTGAGGGCACACTTTATACTGCAGTTATTCCAAGCTAAACATTGATTTCTGTCTACTTAGGTGTACTTAACTTCTATTCTGTAACTGTCTTGAAATTGCACAATGAGGCAGACTGCTGCCTTATAAGGGCCTCCTCTATGGCATGGAATTCCATGTCCTGTTTGTACCCCAATTGCAACGTTGTCCAGACATTTGTTTCCAAAAGTATTTTCTTCCTCATTAAGTGGGAGATATAAAGACTTCTGTGGTTTAGTCTCCGCTAGCAGGGGTCACTATATGAGCAGCTGTGCCTGCAGCTGTAACAGGTCTTTGACATCCCAGAGGAGAGCTGCTCAGTGTGTTGCTCAGACTCTATTATTTTAATCTCTCAAGGCTGAGTGTTGCAGTGACCTTTAGTTAACTTACAAAAGAGAATGGGGCTATGTTATGTTCAATAAATTAGTTAAGGAAAACTCTACTCCCAGCATAGTTGTGTAACTGTAGATGGCCTAGCAACTTGTCTGCTTGTCTGACTGTTCCACGTTTTTACCCAGTTTGGCTTTTAGCAATGCCAATTAGCTTGTTCATAATTAACACTTGCTAAAGCAACAAATGTAGGAGCAGCATTATAATAAACCATAGTTTTCCTATGAATAGTACAATATATTTTATCCAATGCTGTAAGTGTTTTTTCCAAACGTAAGATTGCACCTTTTTTTTAGAGCAGTGAAAGTTTTATTAGTGTACATGGAGGCCAGTGGAGCATGGTTTAGCTGAATGACATGGTTAGGCAGAGTTTAGGGAAACATGGCAAGTCTGTGTTGTTTGTGTTCACAGATGCATTGCTGAGACTGTATATGCTGTCTAATGATGCCATCAGTCAGCTGTCATTTGGTTGCTATCAGTAGCAAGCTGGGACTGCAGTATATCACAGTACTTAGAGTTTCTTAAACACTACTCTCTCCAGGGGAAAAAGTCTGTGTACTTTTAATGCGGAAGAGAATGTATACAGACATGCTTATTTGAATGTCTGTGTCATTACGTGATCCGAACCACAGCAATACTTGTAAAACTGAGAGATACTGTATGTCTGGAGCCAGTGCAATCTAAATAAACTGCCTACCTCAAATTTTTGTGTTTCCAAATTGCCTTGACAGTTAACCTATACATGACATTTAGCCTAAGAGAGCCATCTTTGGCTTCCAAGTGGGAAATGTTTTAGTAATTCAGTTCATACAGCCGTCCCTGACATGAGTGACTTTGAACGCAGTGTAAAAATAATTGCTGTACTTAGAGCGTAATGGAATTACTTTGACTTCAGAGTACAATGTTCAGGAAAACTAAAGAAGGGCAATGACCTAAGCGTGTCAGTAGCATATGCCTTATGCTAAGGCATGTCCAGGACTGCAAACACACTTAAACTAATTTCTTCCCTTTTTAATTTTTTCCATCTATAGCACAGGATGAGGTTGAAGTTGCTATGACTCTGTCTGTGTTTACCTTGTTTTGCTTACATGATTATTACACATATAATATTGAAGAAATTTGAGAAGTAAGAGTAATAGATCCCCAGCTGGAACGTCTTTTCAGATTATTTTCAGCTACACCACATATTCTGCTGATGTTTTAAATTTTTATTTTATTTCATGTTTTAGGTTTTCAGTTCTAATCAAATCTGGCTTGTCTCCAAATGTACGTCCTCTTCTAACCCCTCTCCTCTCCACTGTTTTATTCCAGGTGCTGAGGAAGATATCAGGCTATATCCAGGAGCAGAATGAGAAGATATATGCTCCAAGAGGTCTGCTGCTCACAGACCCCATAGAGAGAGGAATGAGGGTTGTATCCTTCATTCATATGTTGCTTTTCTCTTTGTTTAAGTGGGTAGAATATAAGGCTTCAGAGAGGATTGTCAGACATAAGGATGCCTTATAAAAAGTGATGGCAGCAGCTTAGAGGTTGGAGAAACCAGGCAAAGTGAGAATCAGCATCTTAAACAAACATATGGTTGGATAAATCTGTAAGAAATTCCTTCCTCCTTCATAAATTACCATCAAGACGCCTCTGAACGAGGCGTTTAAACTGTGAAGGAGCTGTCCGATGATGAACTATCATTCCCAGGTATATCTTTGAAGCTTTGGACTGGAAAAAATGTCAGATTTAATAAGAAAAAAGGGCAAAAACAAGACAAAGGTGTGTATGCACTTATGATGATGTTCTTTGTTCACATGTCTACTTTGAGTGGTATTGAGATGTACTGTAGCTTGACCATTTTATGTGCTTGCTAACATGTTTGATTTGATCCATGACTGTTGTTGGGGTTTATGGAGTTGTAAAGCTTTATGAGCCTTGCACTTGCTCATCCCTGTGTTTTAATATTTTCCCTGCCCTGATGATCCTTGACATTCGTCATGTCTTCAGCTAGAGATCAGTATCTTTGAAGACCGAGGCTCCGGCAGCTCCAGCCCCAGCAGCAGTATGTCTTCAGCAGGCAGCGCCCGGTGACTGGAGGGGCAGCGCCAGGCTTACGGGTATCACCACAGGAGCAGCGGGACTCTTACCAACATCCGCATGCTGAAACATGAGAGCACCAGGTTCTAAGAAAACTAGACAGAAAAAGACAAGGAGGTGATCCACAACATTTACACTCTCCCTGCTGCTGGGACCTACAGTGTACCACCTTCGAGAATAGGAGATGGCTTACACACACATTGGAATTGCAGTAGAATCAACACAAGTGCAACAGAACCCATGCAATCTGTAGACATGTAGAAGCCAACATCCAGAGTGTATGTGAGGGGATATCCTTCACTATTAGCTATCCTAAGCAAATTAATGAGGATTTTGTTTGTTCCAGCTTTACTATTCACATTTTCTTTCATTTTATAACGTCTGTTTTCATGAGTCACACCATTTGTGTGGTACAGCTGATTTAGCAGACTTACTCTTGATTAGACTGGACACTTGTTTTCAGGTGGGGGCACTGCCACTATGTCCGCTGATTAATTAGAAGTGTAGATGTAGCTCATTGCAGCAGCTCTGAAATGTGGAAGGACAAAAACTACCGGCCTCCTGAGAGACCAGTGTTTCCTGTTTTCACCAAAAGATTGCACTCATGTCAGGTGGCTGAGGTCAAGGGGCTATGAATGCTCCCAAACTGGGCCTCTGTGGGACCAGTTTGTTCTATGCTCTATTCACATGCATTTGGCTTCAGTATGAAACTACTAACAGAGAGCACCTTGGATTATTTATCCTTGTGATTCACAGCAGTGGATACTCCACATCGCAGCTGTTAGTCACACCCCTATTCACACACTCATACAGACACTCAGATAAAGCTGTGCACATGTACTCATACAGATTTCTAGTGAGGATGCCTATGTATGTGCATCCCATTGTGAGAGGACATGAATTCGTGCACACACACACATACACACACTAGATTCTGGGGTTGACCTAGTCAGACAACAATCTCTGTGGTCTCAGCTCATTGGAAACACAAGCAAACCCAGGCCCTGTAAAACCCTGCTAGGTTCCCTGGTTTGTGAACATGTACAGTATCAGGTTGTTATGGGTGCGTGTGTGTTTATGCCATCAGTCCTATCCTTACCTAGAGAGATGAAAGCTTGCTACTCTTTAAAGAGGAGCAAGGATCTGTGCAATAAATTAGAACCAAGCAGAAAATGGCACATTTGGCTTAGAGAAAACTCTGTTGGTTGTTATCTCTATACTTGTATTGGTGTTAATGACAGGTATGTGTTTGTAACTGAGTGCAGATATGCGTCAGAGAATCAGCCCACATAGAGCTCATTACCCGTCTCCATGGCTCTCATTTTGATGCAGTTAGTTTCACAGTTCTGTATTATCAGAGATATCGGGGTCAGTTTATGTAATTGTTATAGCGAAACACAGTTGTAGCACCCTCTAGGGTCAGCCATATGGAAAAATCACCTTAAAGTTAAAGACATAGTTGGTAAGATTCTGACTTACATTGATATCTTGAGTAGACTAATGACAATACGGTCTGAGGAGTCTGTCTTTGAGAGAAATAGCACATCCTTTCCGACTAATGTGCAAGTGTGTGGAGGCTGATGAGACAAAAGGTGATCATTATGTAGCAATGTTGACGGCAGTAGACAGCACACCTACATAGCATCTAACAAAAGGCAAGACAAGATGTAGAAAACCGGAACCCTCTTTCACTGTCACGCACATTCAATTTCACATTTTAATTTTCTGTTTCCTTTTTTTTCCTTTTACCTCTTTCAGTTTTGTCTTGTAATATCTTTATTAACTCTGGGGGCTGGACACTTTTTTAGCCACATAGTTAGCTGTTAGGAAAGGTCCCTGCTTTGCAGCCAGCACTACTTTTACCAGAGCCGTGTCAAGTTGAAGTTAAACTGCTCAAATTCACTGATTATAATAATTTAAATAAATAATTTGACATTTTTCTACTTGAGTGAAAGAGATGAACCTACACAAGACATTTTTCAACAGTAGAGCTGAGTTCAGTTGTGCTTGTGTTCACCCTCCTGTGCTTTTTGATGCCTTCATGTTTCACCACAGTGGAATGGATACCCAGCCTGGAGCTGATGGACTGACCATTTAAAAATGACTTTACACTGCCAATAAGAAAACAAAGGAGCTCATTCGACAATGTGCAGTTAAATAAAAACAATGGGCATATATGAAGAGGAGAAAAACTGTACTGTACATGCTTATAAATGCTTATCCACACTGGCTTTCATCAAATGATAAGAAGTGGATGGAAATGTCATAATGCTGTTCAATCACTTTTGCCCATTATTAGCCCTAAAACCCTTTTTTAAGTTTTGATATCCTCTCTAACTTGGGTGTCAAGTGACAGAGCAGCTATTAAAGCAAATTGTTCAGCTGTGATCTGTGTAGAATCTTCACAAAATGAAGATAGTGCTTTGTTTTGTCAAAATAGTGTTTTTATTGTAAATGTTGCTAATGTTCCTTATAATATTATCAATAATAATAACAATGTCTATTATTATTGTGGAGTTAAACAGAGGTGATTATGTTTCTCAGGGGAAGTCTATGTAGGGTAATATGCCAAATTCAAGGAGTAAAGTTTGTAATGCACAGGTTCAAACTGTCAGCCAGACACTTTTTAGATTGATTGACAAGAAAAGTGGAAACTCATATACCCCCTAAATTAATGTTGGAACTTTGGGTGTTCCCTAGCTATTCATCAAGTGCCATCATCAGGTATACATTTTTTTGCCACAAGCTTTGCTTTATGACACCTGCAAACTCTGTAAGTCGCCCCTTTGGTGAACATGTGGGTTTTTGAATATCTTATTGAAATAAAAAAAACAGCATATTTTTTAAGGCAAAGCTGAACGATGTGCCATAATATGAGGTGGTGTGTAATATGTTCCTCTGTGATTTACAAGGAAAATCAAGGTAGGGAAGATCATGAGGTGAGGTAGTACTAACTATTATCACATAAAACTATGTACATTGAGATGAACCTCTATAGTGTATAGGATTACCTCTGTGTTACAACCAAGTCTTTGGAAGAGAAGCAGATAAAAATTGTTGATAAGATGATGATGTATAGTCCGTATGTAAATTCTTATACAGTATGCCATGTATTTTTCCTGTACTGATCAGGCACATGCCCAGACACACTATGTACTGTATATTATGCTGTTACAAGCGAAAAATTATTCATAGTGCAATATGATGTCTTCCTAAAAATATAAAAGTCAACGTGTAAAGTCTTTGTACCAGCCTCTGTGTTGTTTTGAGCTCTGAGATGTTCTGCCTTGGGAGAGTAAAACTGCATTGATGTTTAATGCTGCATGATGTGCATGTAAACAAAACAAGTACCAGTTGACAAGAAGTCAAATCCCTGATCAACAGCTCTTCTGGGTTATGCTGCTGAGAAAGATGAATTTATATATTTCCTTGATACTATTTATCTGTTTACATGAGGTTAATTACACATATCCAATGGCTTCTTGTATTTTTTCCAAAGCTGATTATTAATCAAAGCATGGGGAGAAAAGTTTCCAAGTGATTAATAAAGTATCTGATCAAGTTGATGGAAACAAATTATTGTGACTAGAGGCTGCTATTTGTATCCAACAAAATTCAATCCATGCTGCTGTTGAGAAATTCAATCCATGCTGTGTCTGTGCTCTGAGTTCATATAAGGTTGAGATGTCTCCCTGTATCTATTACACCTATTTCTCATGGTGTTCACAGAAGAAACTTCACCATGAGGTCAAGTCATTTCAGCCGAAGGCAGGATCTCAAATTGCCAGTGCTGGAAGGTAAATTCCTGGGCCAGTTGCCTCACTATCAGCTACTTTGGTAGTTTCATTCTGGGCCTCAATCTATCACTCTTTGTTGCATATTACATACATCTATGCTGGGGTGCCAAGTAAAATTTGTACAATAATATCCTTAAAGTTTAATCTTCAGATCATATTACTGTTAAAAATATGAAGAAAGTCTACATGTACCTGTGGGATACAATAATTAGCTGTTTTGGCCACTTGGTGGCAGCAGAACAATCTGTAAACAAAACAAAACATGGTCATATTATATCAGTTTTTAAGTTGGTATGTCCAACATGTTGGCAAATATCTGCTTATTTACACAGAGCCAGTAGCAAAATAAATTAAGAGTTGTGTTTGCGGCGCTCTCCACTATGATTACCAGCTACTCCCTGACTTTGTTTGGTTGCCATTTGTTGCTGGGCAGATAGCTTTCATTGGCTTTAGCGGAGAGAGCAGAGTTGCAAAAAGCAAAACAATGAGCTGAAAGGTTCCAAAATGCTTCCAATATAAGAGGAGAACTGCATAGTTGGCTGAAATTTCTCTCTGTTTTTTCACTAGAAGCAAAGTCTAAACAAAAATAAAATAAAAACATTGATCATAGCAGCTTTAAGCATGTATTACCTCCTGTATATATTTTGTTACCATGAATAAAACTGCCATAGAAAGTGCAGCAGCTTGGTTTAATATATATATGTGTATGCGTTATCGTCCTATCATATTCTGTCCTACTGAACTGAAAAATCATTCTTCTTCAGTCTGTTGGTTCAGTATAGTGACAACTGTCTGCAGAAAGTTTAATTAATCAAAATGAGATGAGTTTTTTAAAGATTTTCTTAATTTTATGACCTGAATTTTTTTAATCTCATATCCAGATAAAACATGGACATAAATGCAATTCCAGATAAATAATAATAATAATAATAATGTTGTTGTAGTCTGCTTTATGTAAATAGGCAACTTTTTGCATAGCCATATAAACTTATATATATGAGAATATTTCAATGTTTTGTTGCACTTTGTTGTAAGAATATAACAAATCTTTAAAATCAGGTACATTTTTTAGTCTATTTTTCTGAGAATGCGTCTTAGAAGAGTGACCATCTAGACTGCTTTTGGATGTGTGGGATAAAATAATTAGGTGTTTTTATGTGTGTGTGTATGTGTGTGTGTGTGTGTGTGTGAAGCCGTGTGAGTGTACAGTAGATCCATCATAGCCTTCTCATAACATAAAAAATTAGCAATAAAGTTCTGGCACATACTGAAGCTTATTTAAGATCACAGGAGTGGAGACAGTGGAGGAGCTGTGAGAGTGAACTGATATTTTCTCAAAGACAGCAGTGGAGTGAGGAAACATCTCAACACCTGTGTGAAAGGTCACTCTCACGCTAACAAGCCACTCTCCCCTGCATCACAGACATCCTTTCTTCCTTAAAGTCGTTTTTTCCTGCCTTCTATTAAAGCTTATTACTACAATTGTTTAGAGTTCCAAGTTTTAAAATTCCTCATTCTTTGGCTGAACAAAACTTTCTGTTCTACTTCCTTCACGCCCTTCCCGTTCTTTCATTCCTTATTCTCTAAACAGGAAAATGTGGTCTGCTTTCCACAGTTTCATTTCTGTCTGAGTAACGGACGTCAGGAAGGAAAAAGTCACCTTCTGGTATTGATTGGTTAAAAATGTTTATTCCTAAAATCAGTTTCCCTTCCAAAAGTATTTTGATTGGCAGCAGTATTGGCAATCGCAGTGCAGTTATTACAGTGATGTTTACAGTTGTGTGCTCGCATGAATGCATTACACGTGGAGTTCCTCAAGACAAGGCTTCAGAGGAAAGTCAGGCCTGTGATGACATTAAAACACTTTCATTCCTGCAATCTCCTCTTGACACTAATTTGTGACCGAAATCAAGCAGAAATACAAATTTATTTAGTTTCTCTCATTAGAAAGTAACAAAACAGGAAATCAGTCAAATACAATGTGTTAATGTCAACAAGATCAGCATGCATCACCTATGATTGTGCATTACACCACTGTGGGGCAACAAACTAAGATTCAGTGCTACTATGCTCCTGTCACACATTTTGTGCTTGAAAACATTTTGAATACTTGTTTTAAAAGTCTACTGCAGTGAAAACTGCAGCACCGAGATGCTCTTTGAACAGAGAAAGAGATAATACATCCAGGAAACTGTAAGATTTGTCTCTGTTTCGTGCCAGTTTTAGAAAGTATCCTTAAAATCAATTTTTCCTCACTACCGCTGCCTTGCCTGTTGCCTTTGGCATGAATATCTGCACGGTTTATTTAACCTCAGTGTGATTGACAGCCCTTGTTATGTTTGCTGCTGGACATTCCCCAAGTGCAACCCAGAATGATACATAAAAACACTGTTACGGTCGCCGTCTGGAAAAGTGTGGTTCCAGTTAGAACGTCACTTCTGATTAACCTGGTTAATTGTGAGACAGAGCTTATTGTGTTTATTTGGCTTACATCGGTTGCTAGAAGCAAATGAATGCCACGTCATGCACTGCCCTCCCAACAGCTTATAAACAAAGCAGAGATGGGAGCCTGCAGAGAGCAGGGGTGAAACACAGATAACAGAAGAAGACCTTTGAAACAATTTCAAACCCAATTAGATTATTTGTGTCGCTACAATAAATCTTGTGTGTGAACACATTTGCATTAGGATCCACATGTTCTCATACAACGTGTGTTCTCAGTATGACACACAGCCCGGAGCATGTTAAATGGTCTGTTGCACTTTTGGCTGCAGAAAGAACTAGAAGTTTCCTTCAAATCCACACTGCTCACGCTTGTGGAATTGTTTGAGCCGTATGTGATTCTGTAGGTAAAGAAAATTAATGAATTCAACTGTGTTATTGTTTTTTTTTAATTAGTCAAATAGATTGAAATCAAATAATTTATGATGCACTCTGGCGATTATAAGTGGAGATGAGCATTAAGTTTATCTCAGGCTGCAATGAACCCCACTGCACCCTTACTGGAACTAGGCCTACCATGGCCTGGGGACACAGGAGACATGAATTTGCACACAGCACTGCTCCAGTCTTGAAACTCTGAAAAAGCTGCTAAGCTGTTTGCATCAGGGACATGAGAAAATAAACGTACATACTCTCTGGCTGCAGCTAAATAGAAATGGCTGCTACAGTGTATACATCCACATTTATACTGCTTTTTTTCTTGTCTCCTTCCGTTCCTTTTTTAAAGTCTGTTTTATTCCAAATATTTTCCTAACATATCCTTCCATATCTGATCCTGTGTCATATTCTGTGAGTGTACATTGTGCATTTGCTTTTTGTGGGACATTTTTGTGATTGGTGGTCAGAAGTACTTGGATTATTTTTTCACAAGCCCACACACAAACATACTAAATGTTCTTACACAAGCTGTTCCAAACTTCCTCTGAAACACACACATTGAGCATTGTGTTCAGGTTTTACTTTGTACAGGGCATCTCCACTTGTGGTTCATTTCAGCAGTGAGAAACACAGCTGGAGCCCATGGGATGTAAACAACATTGTGGCAGTGACCAAGACACACACACACACACACGCACACACACACACACACACACACACACACACACACACACACACACACACACACACACACACACACTACCCTTTCTCCAGATCCTTGGACAGCATTCACAGAGTGATTTTTTTTTTTAGCATACCTTGTTGTTTTTTGCTTGTGCTGGAAGTTGTGGGCTATAATCCCACCCAGAGTCCTATCTAATGTGTTACTGTAGTTACTGATATCATGTCTGTCCCAAAAGCATGTAATTATACTTCCAGGTATGTCTGAGGTGCTAAAGCAGAGTAATCCATCACTGAAACTATTGGGGTTTCCTTTATTTTTGTCGGCATTACCTTATACAGAATAAATTCCAGTTTCAATGGCCACAGAAAAGCTTCATATTTGAATTTTGTGTTGTACTTATGTATAATCGTCTATGATTTACGAGACCCCCTTCTCATTTGAATGTAGATACAGTGGATAGTGTGCTTGGTATGTGTGGTTGTTGGCTACATATAACTACTGTAAGAGATGCTGTAAAAGAGTCAAGTATATTGTTTCTCTGTTATAAACGTAAGAATTTGATGAAATGCCACAACCCATTTCAAGACATTTATAGGAAAAGTTACAAACTGGATTCACACAACCATGTATGTGACAACAAAGTACTACAGTGGCTTGTACAGTACTACTGGGATTGTTGAGATTAAGTGGAGGAATGTGAGCTGTAGGGTTAAAAATACAATGTTGTTCTTGTAAAGCGTGCAGACTTAATAAACAGTTGTGGATCTTATTGTTCATGCAGACTGTGAGCTTACATGTCAGTCCTTGGGAATACAGTTTGACCCAAGAGTGTGATTCAAACTACAAAAAAAAAAATCCATTGTATCCTCACAATAACATTTTACAGCAACCTCAGCTGAACCTCTTTGACATATTTGTTGGGAAATTGTGTGCAAACATATTAAAATATTTGACACAAATGGACACGATCATGCTGAACTCTCACGTACAGCGCTCTCACCCTGCGCAGATTCTTTGGCTTACACAGAGACCATGACAACATTGTCCATGTGGATCCAACAGAGATCCATGGCGAGTTATTTTAATTACTTTAACACATCCATCATCATTTGTTTATTAGTTTTTCATGCTCCGATGCCTTCAAAAACAATGTCTCAGAGAGAAATAAGTTCAGTCTCTAAATCTCAGCTGAAATGTTTGATATTTACAGGTGGCATCTGTGGTTTGGATCCAGCTCTTTAGCCGGCCCCAGGACTGATGTCAAGGGGCCCAGTTTGGTGCTGTATCTTTGTGGAATGTGTGAGGTTTTCTGTTTAAAATTTCCCCAAGATGCTACACTTTCCTCAGGAAGAGAATAACGAGAAATCCATGAATTATATGCCCGTGCAAACACACAGCCACTACTCTAAAAAGGGCCATACAGGCCAGTTCTTGGTAATCAATCCATCCTCTGTAAGGACAGTGATTGTGGTTAACACTGGATGAGATGGGAGCCGTGTTGTGCATTTTCTGTCGTGGGATGGCTGAGAGGAGAACAGATGCTCCAATGTATGTAGAAGCTAAAGTCAGTCAACATTAGCTGTCAACATCTTGTGGATGACTAAATTCCTGAAAAGTTCAAATAAAGATGTGGCAAATAGGCAAAAGCCATCTGTTTGAAAATAAATAAAAAATATATATATATGTTAAATATTTTTAAAAGTAACTTCACAGTAAATAGGCAGATATAGCTTGTTTTAGTTTACTTCAGAAATTATATTTTACATAAAAAATAATCCCTAACTTTGAAAAAGGAACTACAAATATTAATATTAATTGTAAGTGAGCTGAATCTCGTTTAATATAAACAGCTTAAGAAGTCAACATGAAAAGGTAAATGTTTTAAAAATTGCTAAATAAATTATGATGGGTTCAAATACACCTTCCAGTTGCTGGACTTGCTCACACACATACTTGTTTACCTTCACTGCACTGTATAATTCATAGGTAATGAAATGTAACCTACCATCTGAGACAGATGGTGTGGCATATGTTCCTCTATGCAAGTGCCCCTTTGAATGTACTTTAGTACACACAAGCACACACACAAAACCTTGGAGACCTGGTGTTTCACAGTATCACAGTAAGTCCACAAGAGAGAGACATTGCACAGATTAACATAGGGGCATTGTGGAGACACAGATGGGGCCTCAGTTTGACCCTAGTGAAGGTGGTTGGTGGAACCAGTTGATCTGTCCGCTTTATGTGCAGAGGTTTATATGGTGCAGCTCCACTTATTGACTTGGCCTCGCTTCAGGTTCCACTAAGATGCAGTAAGTGCCAGGTGATGACGTGAGGGCTCTGCCGGTGTAGTGCAGTTAGTTCTGAGGTGTAGCTCCCAGCGAGCATGCTCCCTGTGAGTTTCTCTATGGTCCAGAGGGAGCCGGGAGCCAAGAGGTGACACTTAGCAGCGATGAGGAAGGGCATATCTTTAAGTAACTGATGAAAAAGATAGCAGAGATCCATAAAGGAGAAATAGGAATACATGTTTCAGGGAAAGGTTTTCTCTGAGAGTTTCTGTACATCTCCATTCAGCAGTGGAGAGAGTTAGGAAGGGGAGAAGTAGTGACGGCTACAGTAGTCCAGTCTGGAGGTGGCTAGAGAGGAGTGGTAGCACAGAGAGTGTCAGCAGCCAGAAAGAAAGGCCCGACCACTTGCATTCCCCAGAAGACCGTGTCTCCCCAAAATAAGCCACCTGGGCTGCAGAGAAAGAGGCGAAAAAGAGGGCAGGGCATAGTTAGCTAACATGTGTCTTTATGGCTGAAAGACAGCTCATTCACATGGGGGAGTTAGTCATGCAAGACAGCAGGGTGCAGAGAGGGGACACAGTCAGAGGAATGTTAGCACCTCCTTTACTCCAAAACAGACTAATTAAAGCAGCTTAAAGCATCTCGTTCTGTGGCATTGCTTCCTTTGTTCTCCAGATCTACGTAATCCAGCTAAGGCTCTGCCAGGGCCACTCACCCACACAGGCTGACCCATCATCATTGGGCTCAAAGCCCTGGTTGCATCTTCTCTTGGCGCGGCACTTATAGCTGCCATAGGTGTTGGTGCAGACAGGGCGGTCATAGGGGCACACAGAGGGGAACTGGGTACACTCATCTTTATCTGGGGGAGGGGAGGTTAGGGAAGGTAAGACACTTTCTGTCCTCACTTTGAACGAGGACACAAGGATAGAGCATTCAACATCTTAATAAATCTTTCCAACTTACCAGTGCAGCGCCCATTTTCATTCAGGGCAAACCCATGACCACACTGCAAGAAATGGTCAATGTTTAAATTTTTCATCTATCTGTAGCAACTTTCAGATGGCACCTTGGCGGCTTTTGTTTGGTTTGTTTTCCTGAAAAATTAGTGTGCTGCCTAATCTCAAATTTGCCATGTAGTAATCTGATTAAACACTGGGATTGCCTATAAGATTAGGTAATAAATGCACTAATCGTGTCAGTTAATGTTGTGTTAGTGTGAACTTTCAGATTATGCACATAGTGACTACACTATTTCTTTTAGGTAATGTGATTTAAGGACCATTATGAATAAACTCTGTACCTCTATTTCTACTGTTGGGGTGACATCCTCCTCATCTTTTGGATAGTGGATCTCCAGCACTGAGTTGATCTCTGAAGGTTCCAGCGGACGGGCCACTGAAAGACCATCTGGCCAGTACACTTCGACACTGGTGGCCACATCTTTACCTTGTAAGACATAATAACACAGACACAACACAGTCAAAAATGAACATTCACATGACCTTTACTGACTCTAGGTTGTTCTCGTGATGCCTCCTCTCTTTTTCATTGACACAAACAGCACATTCTCCTTCTCTGTCCATTAACTATTTTAATCAGGCATAGAGAAAGCCCCTATCCAGAGGGCCTCTGCAGCCCTTAATTAAAGTGGTATTTTTAATGTAAATAGATCCTGAGTTACCCTGAGAGCCAAAGAATATTTCACCTACTTGCCCCCTCATCACATCCCTCATTTAGTGGCGGAGGGCGTATCTCACGTTTACCAGTACTGCTGCGCCCTGCAAGTGCCATGTTGTAAAGACACACTTAAAAAATTTTGTTCTTGATGTGTTAATAATCAGGCATTAAACCTGAGGACCTCCGTATGTGAACACTGATACAGAACAGGCTCAGTGAGCAGGGCCAAGGAACAGCAGTGGGTGGGCTGCAAGGCCTGGATGGCCACCAGCTGCCTGTCCTAAGGGGACAGGAGGAGACAAGGTTCCTCACAAACTAGACTGGCTTCCAGCTGCAGCACCTGTCCCCCATCTCTATCTCCTTTGTCCTCCCACAAACTTACTCTCCCAAGGGTGTCTAATCAGGCTGGAGATATTACAACAATGCTTTTCACGCCGGGCTTTCATTTTTCTTCTCACTGTTATCCTTTGTAATCCTCATTGAGTCCATGTCTTTCCCAGAATCTTTCCATGCTTTAGGGATAGGGCTGAAACAATGTATGTAAGTGATCCTTTATCAAGGAATGATAACTATGTATACTGCTACTGCTGATATATAGATCAGACAAAACAAGGTGTCTTAAAACATTACCATGAACTTTTAGAACTGTTCGCAGACATTTTCACAATGTATCTGAGATTTCATTGACTGAACAATTAATATATTCATCACAAAACAATTAATTTATTTATTAGTTGCAGGATAATCAGAGAAAACTTGTGGTGTGTCCTTTAAAGTTTAAATGCAGTATTACCAAGACCAAAGTGGGCAACAGGCTCCATCTCACACAGATATCCTGAGCCTCCATCAATGATTCGCGTGTGTGCCCCGGTCTTTTTCGTGTACACGACCACTTTTGCTCCTCTGGCAAAAGCACCAAACTTGGTCCGGGGAATCACTCGGAGCCACGAGTTAGTGGTTCCCTAAGAAAGGCACAATGAGAAAAAAGGCTACACTCTCATCAAGAGTACACAGCTGACTGGTGTTGAGGCTTTTAAGATGTCTCACAAATGCTTACCTGGTTGACTTTGTAGACAGAGAGCGGCTGTGCAGCGCTTTCACCATGAGAAACCAGCAGTTCTAGACGCCCATCACCATCAAAATCTGTGGCTACAGCTCCTGTTGATGAACATTTTAAGAAACAACCTGTATGACATTTATTATTTTGGTGCAGGAAACATGGACATAATGTTCCAATATAGTACTAATTACACAAAATAAGTCTTTTTTGTGTCATAAAGTAAATGATGAATCTCAGATGCCCAGTGGAGCTCTGGTGCCATCTAATGTTAAAGTCCTAGAATAGCAAATATGAGGCTTGTTCTTGCACAGTTTCTCATTGTTCATGCTCTCATGCTGTCTGCTCTGCCACATTCACCTGTTCCTCGTCCTTCAGGCTCTGATGCCTCCCCAACATTTAATTCTTCTATCTGGGGGTCACCATGCTCTCTCCTGCTCACCCTATGAAATCAAAATACAAAAACAACTTGTCGATATTCCAAATCCAAATTAATATGGTACTTGTACTTGTACTTGAAGTATGATAAATTGTTGTGGTAAATAGGATGACCTAAAGTATTTACAACAGACTATAATGTAGTAGTAAGCACATATGTAAGTATCTCTTGTACTTTCAACAGCTATACAACCCTCTGGTGTGCAGCCACAAGTTGACAATAGAAAGACACAGTAATCATATATATTTTAACAGGAAAGTTACCAATTAAACAAATAATATATTTTAATAAAGACATGGTGTGTTATATGGCATTTATTTACGTGGTTATATATTGCTTATAAATGTTAAATGTCCAGCTACAATGATAACATTCTCAAAATGTATAAAGACAGGGAGTTCAACCTCTACTGTTGACACTCCTGAAATACATTTGCAGTGTAATACAATTCTTTTCTTCTTCCAATCTTTTTCATTTTTTTTCCTCAAACCTGACCTTACTGTACTTCCTTTTCTTTCATGTCTACTTTGTATCTGTCAATGTTATTTTCCTGTAAAATACCCAAGATGTGTTTGTCTTCACGTCAATGTTTACAAACACTATTTCCTGATTGCTATGAGCTAGCATGTACTGAACATTTTGTGACAAAGCATTTCTAAATACAACTTTCCTTAAGGTTAATTTCATTTCACATTGCGGTAATGTGCTGATCCTGGCTGTTTAACTCCCGTGCTCAGCTAAATATTGATTAGTGGTATTGAATTAATTAGCTTGAGCACAATAGTTTAAGCATTTTTTCACTGTGCCAGAGAGTATCAAATTGGCTGAATCACCATAGTAGTAGACAATGGCAGAGCTGCGGACTGATGAACAGTGACGCTTGTCAGACCATCACCATGAGCAGAAAATGTCCCGATACGCAGGAAATTTCTGACCCTGTAAATCTCTGAAGCCTATACTGATTATTGATATTCAGTTTGAACTGAGCCATCAGCTCATGGTATGCATTCATTGTTTAGAAAATATGCAGAACAGATGTTTATTCAGACCCAATGGGTTTATTCTGCTATTAAGTATTAACAATTGATATGTATCATATTTTGCATTTTGAGACCTGACTTCATTAATATTATCTAGAGCGGAAGCCAAACCATGAGCCAAAAAGAGACCTAAAACTGTCTTAATGAAAGATTCATTCATGTGTGGAGGAGGGGGCGGGATGCCAGACTAGATAAGTATCTTTGCCTGGTAATTTTAAATTCTTCTCAGCCTCCAAGCCCAGATTTAGAATATTAAATCAAGACGCAAGAGTAGTCCATTAAGCTCGTCATCAAAGTGCAATTAAAACTTACTGCCATACTTGTACAACATGCGTGTGATTACCTAAAGAGCCTGTTGGCAGATGGGCCCCTGTAGGCAATGTTATTGAAGAAGACCTCCAACTCATTGTCATTGTCAAAGTCTGCGACGATAACAGTGCGAACTGGAGATGGCATGGAAAACTTCTGGGATGCTATATCCTAAGAGAAAAAACACGTTGCACAAATTTACAGGAAATGATGATTTAATTAAATTGTTTTTTAACAGTGATTTTTAGTTATGATCTGGGTTTCTGGATGTATGTTTTGTTACTGCATATGCTTAGAATACAGTTCCCCTTTAAAATGCAGTTCTGAAATGAGTTTTGTCCTTAATTGCAAACATGAGGATGATACACATTAGCAACTCCACAATGCAGTCAAGGGTTACGTCTTGACTATGCTGCTGCATAAACCTACAGAAAAAAGATGGTTGATTTTCCAAGTGAAACACAGTGTACTAACACTACAACATCGCAACATATGCGACACAGGTTTGATCCTAAAGAGATATTGTTCCAAAGGCTGGAAGATCAAATCATAAGTTCAATCTCCATCAATGCCCAGGCCTTGACTGATTTGTCTCCTGGTCATGCACTCAGCATAAGTCAAGCTTGTTAAAAGTTTCACCTAAAGTCTAGAGAAAAGAATAATAAGTCCTTTAAATCCTATGGAATCAGAAAAGTAGACCGCAGCTCTCCTGCCAAAAGAGTCTTAGCAAAGGAGTTTTTGCACGAGAAAGTAACAGATATCTCCTCACTTCAGTGACCCTGTGATAGGTCGGGGAAGAGTTATAGAGCAGCCCTTCACTCCCTCTAGTATTTACTCCCTGTTTTAATTATAAGCCTCATAAAGTTGTGGAGGGGGTAGCCCACAGTGACCTTCTGCTTTTCAGGTGAAGGAGAGGCAAAGGCCAATTGAGGCCATGAGCCAAAGAGCGAGGGATTATTCTGTATATACTATATTACATTATTATATTTGATGGATAGTTGTGCCATAAGGGAAAAGACATTTACTCTTACTAAACAAATATGAAACACAAGAATTTACAGGAATTAGAGGAGGTTTGAGGAAAA
>OMLM01010975.1:174936-233458 GCA_900302695.1 Helostoma temminkii
AAAACTTGGTTGTAAAATGTTTTTATAAAAAATCTAAAAATCTATAAAATCAAATGTGTATATATATATATAAAACACAATGTATAATTATAAATAATTGTTCAACAATAATTGTTAAACTATTAAATAAATATTAAATTACATAATAAAATTCTAAAAAGTATCAAATCAATTGTATATATATGACAATTTTCTCCAATTATAAATAACTGTTAAATTATTAAATATGTATTAGCTTACTTAATTCCTCAACATTTTTAATACCAGTAATTAAAACTAAACCAAAATAAGTTCTACTCTGGACTTTTTCCATCTCTTTAAATACATATTTAAAGAGATGGGTGTGTGTGTCTGTGTGCGTATGTGTGTGTTAAACCTATCGCAAGGAAAACCTAAGCAATAGATTTTAATTAAAGCACCAACAAGCCTAATCTGCACTTTCCACTACCCAGGCATGCTGCTGTTTCAGCCCAATTTAATTAGCCATTTACTGGACTGATACAACAGCTTTATTATGCATGCCAAAGGTCAACATGAAAGGTAGGAGTGTCGATGTGTGTGGGGGAAAGGGTTCTTAAATATGTGTTGTGGGCTTTTGATTTAACATTATTGTTTTTTAAAAAAATATTGGTTGGTTAATTCAATTTGTTTTGTGTGTGTGTGTGTGTGTGTGTGTGTGTCGCAGTGATGGAATTGTCTGTGTGCTAAGCATCACACATTAACCTCTTGTTTGACCCCTATAAAGATGTCTCCGGTGACATTTATTTCTTACCTACTTAAAGATTCAATTGCAGGTGCTGACAGATAGATCACTGGCCAAAAATCTTTGCAGATTTACATGCAGCAGAGGCCACCACTGTCTCTGATGCTCCTAGCTGTGCTGCACACTGGCTGTCGCATATAGTCATTGATTGAGTAAATCACCCTTCGACTGTCTCTTTAATTTCCACTCAATCCTAAAGTGAACCAGCAGACAAGAGCTAATTCACTAGTGAGACATTAGCATTGATAACTCTGTGATTCACAGACATAATGGGTGGCATTTGTTGTTTTTGTGCTGCCTGTTCATTAAACACTGAATCTGGCCAGAGGGAGGAGAAGAGGGAACCACAACCACAAAACTAACTATATCAACTGTAAGTGCAGTTACACTGGATTATCCTCAGACTGAAAAGTGAACAGTTTCCATTAGAGCTATCTCTCTACATAGCTCAGTATTACTAGGGATATGTGACAATACATGTATTTTAATTGGTTTAAGTGAGTCGAGCTACTAGTTACTTAGCATATTCAGCTTGATAATACAAAATATAAGCAACAAATAAATTACGACATGTTTTTTTAGGTTAGGATTATACCTGGGGAAAATTCACAAACTACATGTGCTCTACTCTACTACTGCTAGAATATAAATTAATACAGTTATTGCCACTCCACTGGTTGCAACATTTAAAGTAATATAATGAATTAGTTATTATTATCTAGTATTCTGCAAGTACTTTTACTTTTATTACTTTAGTAATATTACTAAAAGTATATTTTGCTGATGATACTTTTATACTTTAGTGACACTTTGAATGAAGGACTTGTATGAGTATTTCTCCACCATGGTATTGCTATCACTTTCTGCTTTTGACCACTTTCCACAGCGACTGGCCAGACGTGCAGACGTGTGAAAGTTAGTGGAGTTTGAACTTTTTTTTCTAAAGCTCTCTCTTTCACACTTCATACAGAAGTTTTTTAGTTTTTTTTTTTTACCCACATTCAGTGTGTCGTATAGTCATGCTTGTTCCTGTGACGGCAGCCTTTTCACCTTACCTTTGTAGTAGCGTGAATAGTTTGACCGTCATATACTGTTTAGAGCATACAAGCTGATATTAACACTATACTGTTAGTTTGTGTAACTATTAACAATGTGCACAAACAATTATTTAATACACACGGACTCACCTTGAACTTCTGTTTGCGGTTGTTCATCTGCATGTACAGGCGATGAGGTCCGTTCCAGTTCCCGTAGACAATGTCTGTCTTGCCGTCACGGTTGAAGTCAGCCAGAGCAACCCCTCTTCCATGCTGTATGGGATCCTCCACACCTGCAGTTATATGGTAATTTCTTCTATCATGCAACAATGCCTACTTTACATATTGCACCTGATTCTCAGGATATGTTGAGAATTAACTAATCTACAAGGCTGTGGTTTGTCAAATCCCACACATTTCTCTCACCAGCCTGCTGTGCCACATCGATGAAGGTTCCATCTCCGTTGTTCCTGAACAGGAAGTTTGGTCCGTACTCGTTGTCACAAAACACATCAGACAGGGTTTGACTGACAATGGGTCCGACCACAACACCTCGCCCTCCTGCAGAGTTGGACACACGAGAGACGGCGCTTGGGGGTAAGAGAAAATAAGACAAATACATCATCATCATCAATAATAAAGTTATGAAATGAAAAGAAAAAGGTTAAATATCAGAGAAAACTGAGAAAAACAAAAGTGAAAGGTGAGAGATCATTACTGTCTGCCCAGGGCATGAGCGGGACAAAGGGTTTCTACTGACACAGACACTGACTCTGAAGAACAACACGCACAAACACACAGATGAACACACCTAAATACAGGCACAAAAAAATGCAAAAATGCTTAATTAATAAAAAACCTCTTTAGGAACACATCTTTATCACTGTTGAATGCACTCTCAGTGTCATCCCAGGATTATCCAATGACAATCTAAAGTGTCTCATCTCAGATCAGCTGAGTCTAATTAAGGAGTTAAGAGGGCTTTGATTGTCCTTCCAGTATGCAGAGTCAGTGCTGTGAGTCAGGACTCGCTCCTGATTTACCGGTTTGCTCCATCAGCCCAGACAAAAATCACTCTCTCCCTACGGCTATAAACCACACGTCTCTCTGGAGATATGTAACCATTAGATATACAACTTCCCTGACTGCCCCTCTGCTCTGATTTACGGCAGTTTGATGACAAAGCCATCTACCGTATATCATTGACAGCCATTCATAGCCAGCTTACTCTGCCCCCGGTGGCTTAGATGACATCCTGCATTTAAAAAGATGAAGATTGATTCTGTTTCACTCAAATACAAAGTCGCCTCTCATTTCCAACACTTTCTTGGACATCACCTTCAAGGACTTTTCAGTGGTTATTGAAGTATATCATGCATTTTAACCACTAGACCACCAGAACACCCCACTTTTGTGTTTCTATATGATTTGTTAAGGTCAGACTGACTCTGGCTGAGCAGGCTGCAGATAAAATACAAAGTGCTGCAGCTGCATCCTGATGCTTGTATTCACACTTAGAGAAATCTGTGGCACCTGCACTCGGCTGTGATTGATGCCATCCCTTGGCAGTTGAGCGATCTGATGTATGAGTATGTCGCCCTTCCCTGCTGCTTCCCTGTGACTTTGACTGTAGTAAACAGCTGACAGGGCAAAAAAAGCCACTTCTCTCACTCCCTCTCCAGTCTTCCATTAATTCTTCTACTTATACTTATCCCGTTCTCTTTCTTTTTCACCTTTTTTTCTTTTTTCTCACAACTGGCACCCCTCCAACTCTCTTTACTCGCTTCTCCATGTAGCTCCTGCTCTGTACTAAGGTCCTGTATTTCAGAATCTGTGAGTACAACAAGCACATGGGCCTCTGCAGATGTCTGTATAAATCAGACTGAAGGTCCAGTAGTGCTGGTTCATTTTAAAGCATCTGTCTCTTTCCCACACACACAGTCTTTTCTTTATGCCTACCAGTGAACTTGTTGACTCCAGCCTGCTCTGCCACGTTGGAGAGGGCAATGACGCCCTGTGAGAGGTCACTCGCAGCCTCATCCATTTCTATAAGTGCATGGGGACCCACGTTGCCGCTGGCATAGTTAGCTATGTAGATAGCATAACGCCCGGTACCCTGGGAGAAAAAGCAAGGATTTGTTTTATTTAATGTAACAGATAATTCGTTCCTAAGTGAAGTATAGTGCCAGGCGTTTTCCTTCAGGCTCAGAAAAAGGCCTGGTGAACATGGTTTGATATTCACAACTGATTTTAACTAACTAACTTTTTATTGGTGTCACTAAAACTATTTCTTTCATCTCATTTGCACTGGGATGAAGGTAGAGATCTAACAGACAGATACAATATCGCAAGACCTGCAAAACCAAAACAACGTATGTGGTTTAATATTACTACAGGTACGCAAGAAAAATCCTGTGTTGTCACATGTTTGTTTACTTAATTTGTTACTTAAGTGGGAGTGAAAAGTGCATTTTGGGAGGACTGTGCTCAGATGTGGATTAATGCACTTAAAAGTGCAGCAAAACATTGTCTGTGGAACTGGCCTTAAAATAAATTACAAATAAATATTTCCCCCAGTGTAACACTTTTTAATGTTTTGTGGACAACAATGATGCTCTATGGCGTTGAGAGACAGATATATCAGGCTTTGAGTGCACAATCAACATTTTTTGTTGGGTTTGGTCTTTCTGTGTTAACAATGTGAAAATCACAGAAAAACTGAGAATTTATTTAAAAATTCTAGCTCTGAATATTATGCATATTTTCACCTTTTTCCCACCAAACCTTTTCTCCCCGCCTTATCTCCCCTTTCCCCCTTTAGCCCCTTTCTCAGCGTCTCCCCCCACTTCTTCCTCAGCCTCCCTTTAGAGATTAATTTCACACTCCATTATCAGTCAGAGTCCCTGCAGACACAAACTCACCAATGGAACCACACTAATAGACTACACACTCAATTCCAATGAGCTTTCCCACCAGGCCTCACATATTTCAATAAATACAAATACATGCTCATATGCAAACCCGTGCACATGCACGTCTTTTCACCATTTGTGCTAAATCTACAATACTTCACAATATATTTTTACCAGACAGAAAAAGTAAACGAGTCTGGTGGATGTAAATGTCATCAACCGTCACATTATGGCCTGCTGAGGCGGGAAGAGTGTGTTGCACTTAGACACACAGTCTGAACTTGACAAAATGAGAAAAAACGACAACGAAAGACCTCAAGGCCACAGGAAGTTACTTAACAAATGTAAAAGTCAATGATTTTTCAATAAGCCTTTACCCAAGGCTAATTCTGTCAGTGGAATTAGCATTATGAATAGTGTGACATGCATGCCTTCATCGTGTATGTGTGGTGCAGGAATCTGTGGCTGCATGGCCTTTACCTCAACAGCTTTTATTAAGGGGCCTGAACAAGCTACGTCTCTAGTGAAGAACTTTCTTGTGAACATTTCTTTGTTTTGTGCATATACGGAAAATATATCAAATATATCTCAATTAATCTGGGTTTTAAAATCCACCTATTTTCTAAAGTTTCATCCTGCCTGCAAGTGCAAAATGTACTGCTCCATTAGTTTGATGTGAGACCAGTCAATACTGTTTGTATAAGACTAATGGTAGAACGTCACTCACGACTGGGAGAGATGAAACAGTTGGATGAACAATTATCTCTTTTTTCTGAATGATAACACTTTAAACACAGTAGCTACTTAGTCAACTATATACCATGTTCTGGTTTTGGCTTTTGTACTGTTCCTGTTCTAATAAAAAATCAGTTCTAATATAGCTTGTTAAGAAATAGGAAAATTAATTCTCCCTCTGTCTCCTGTCTGCTGGAACTAGCATGGAAGAACACACATCACGGTTTTAGCTTTGTCTGAAAGCATTACGCTTTTACAAGTAGATATCTTTCCAATCGGTTTGGGAGCTGTGCTACCTATCAGTGCTCAGTGAGATGGGACTGTGGTTAAAGAAATGTGTCCTCTTCCCACTATTACCTTCTTTATCCCATCCCCTGATTGGAAGTGAGAACAGTATGCATGAGTGTGAGATAAGAGACAAAGAAAGAGAGCAAGCGTGTCCATCAGAAAGAGAGAAAAAAGGGTAACGAAGGAGGCGTAAAGAGATGAAAACAATGGGAAACGGACATGGAGAAAAAGAGAAAATTCTACAGGCAGAAAGCTGTAGTGTGCAGTCATCACTCCTTCTCTCGTACGATGTTCTATAAAACAAACGAGGCCTGGCTTCTGTAATTACACCGGTGCGATGGACAGAAGAGAGAAAATGGCACACCATTCCCCCAAATGAACTGTCATAGCACATGCTGAGAAGGGAGGCGTAGGCAGGGCATGAGTTATCACTGGTAAACAAACAGAAGCACCCATGCATGTACACACAAGGCACTTCTGATGGTGTTTGTGTGTGTGTAGTATGGATCTGCATCTGCAGTACTCTGCACTGTGTGTGTGTGTGTGTGTGTATGCTTGGTACCTTTCTGTCCACGCAGGCCACTGAGCGCCCAGCCATACGGTTGGCCACATCTCTGTGTTCGTTAATATCATCGCTCAGCAGATCTTCAAAGCGTCCATTACGGAACTTAAAGAGCTTGTCAGAATATGTTGCCCGACCTTGAAGTGGAGAAACGCAGAGTTTGGGAGAGGCAAATATTGTGCGGTGAATAAAGAGGTATTATGCAGAAGAAGTGTGGGTGACTGGAAACTGCAGGAGTTGTTATAAAAATGATAGAGGTGAGCTGCTGCAGTTTTGGCAGAGTGCGCTCTGTAGCTCTCAGATTGATTAATAGCAGCACAAAGCTTATTTGTTATCTGATGAAGACTCAGATGAGATAAGCTTAATATCTGCATACTGATTCTTTTCTCTGGACAGGACGACAGTTATAAGCACTGTCTTTGTGCACATAGTGTATGCATTAGTATTTTTCCAAAAGTGTACCAGTGTGTACTTTACCAGAGAAGGCGTTATTGGTGTTAAGGACATATATCTCCTCCCGACCATCTCCATCAATGTCACACGCTGTCACTCCAATGGCGTTTCCTTGGCGGTCTCTCAGGGCATAGAAAGGGGAGCTACGGTTGTCAACAGCGATGTTGACAAGTCTCTTCATGTGCTTGTCATACTTTAGGACCAGGTTCGGGCCGTTGTAGCTGTGAACAGGCACCAGTGTCAAGCTGTTACATGTTTATTTCATGTGGCTGTCACTAGGGGGTTTGAAGCCGTCATCTAGACTCTGTTCACTAGTATTGTGTAGATCCCTGGAGTTCTTTAAAAACTGGATTTTTAAAGAACTCAAGAGCTTAATTGTAAAGTCTGTTCTCACATTTCATGCAGTACTGTTGTACATGTGGGAAATAATTGGATAAGAATAAATTATCTCACATGCTGAAGACTACAGTAGGTGTTTGTAAATGAAAAAATGTGGGATGTGGAGAATAGAATGAACTCACCAAACCTCTGTAATCTGCTCCTCATCACTTCTTAAGGCTAAAGGCTACATTAGCTGCTACTAACACATGCCTATGGAGGTAAGTTGCATTGTGGAAAATGTAGGCACCAAGTTTACCCTTCAAACGCTCCCATCTGTTCTGATGGTTAACAGGGCCCTAGTCTGATAATGAGTGAATTAGATTCAGATGTGGTGTCAAAATGACTTCATGTGAGTTGTCCCACTTTCATTTACAATAATGGCATAATAGGGATATATATGTTTTTAAATGACTCAAGGTCAGTGAGTGCAAAAGCTTTAACACCCCATCCTAACATTCCTCTAATCGCTAATGAAATTACATCCTCTGTAAGGTTTTGTGATGCTCTCGTGTCCATGACACCTGCTGAATAGGTTATTTTGGCTAAAAGACATTTATTAAGCAGGGTCATTTTGGTCCATCTATATTCTATTAGGCACTGAGAATATCATTATTCACGGAATAGAAGCAGGCTTGCCAAACTTTTCCCATCGATGGCGCTCTATTAGATCACATCCATTTTCATCAGTTGAGTAACCCTCAGGGCACTCTTATGATCTCTCATCTTTTAGTCTTTTGCCTTGTCTTCAACCCACAAAAAACAGAGGTGCATTTTCTCCAAGTTAGAATTAGATATCACTCAGCAGGTAATTAAATTGCTTTAATTATGTAGAATAAAGAGCTTGTAACACTGTGAGAAGAGAAAGCATTTATGAACAATTCATGAAGCTAGAATAAATCTTACTCTTGGGCTTTTTACACACACCCTCTCCCCACTTCTCACCCAGCTACAAACATCTCCAGGTCTCCATCCCCATCCACATCTGTGACAGCCACACCGTAGTTGAGCTGGGTGGGGTTGTTGTCATAGTCCGGAGGAAGAACGGTCTTGGTTATAGCTGAAAACATGGGCTCTGATCGCTGAGCAGAAGAGAGGGTAGGCAGGAACAAAACCAACCACAACATCTTCACCTAAAGGGAAAAACACACTGCTGTATAGATGTTATGGATATATGTTGGTTAACATCTGATATCAAAACCCTACCACTTGACTGAATTCTTCATGTGTACAGTATTTACATTCAGACTTTGAACCACACAATTCACACAGCACATAGCACATATTTGTATTGGTAGTTTGGACAAATGTTATATTTATACACTTGAAAACTGCAACACATGCCCTTGTTGCTAATTCTCTTATTCCATTGTGAGGCAAATATCAGCGGATCATTGGCAGAGCGCCCTGATATACTCAGACATAAAGATGAAGATATACCACTGCAATAAGCAGCAATCTGCAGGGTTAGATCTCAACAACCCATCACATGCAGACAGGCTGGGGATTTACAGGACAGAAAATCCATACATGGATCAGGGCATTATCCAGAGGCCAAGAAAGCACAGAGAAAACCAATATGATCTGATACAACAGACCTGAGGCCTGCTTCCTTAGGAAAAGTGACCAACTTTAAATTGGAAAAGCTTTTTTGGATAAAAGCGCTGTACAACGTGTAAGTGTCTTTCTAGTTGTCAGTAGGTGGGCATAGATGAATCTATCTAATTTAGAAGTAGGTACAGGTAGAGGTGGGTTTTCTGATGCTCTAACTGAAAAGGCTGAATAGAAACATGGCTGAGGGGAGAGAAGAAAAAGGAAGGTCACCTCCTTAAAGCTAAAATAAAACACTCATCATCAACACTGCAAAACTTTACAGGGACAGCACATTCTCACTAAATGGCATTTACAAGCTGACAACTTGATTTGCTCTTGCTGTGGATTTATGAAGGCAACCTTGGTCATAATACTCATTTCATCTATACTGCCATTGAGCCTTTCCCATCTCTACTTCCATACTGCTGCAGATTCTCCCTTTGTGCTCCAAGTGCCCGGGTGATGTACGACTCCTTAATATCTTCTTCAACAATTTAATTTAAGATAAAACTACATTGCTGTTTGAAGAACACACTCAAAAGCACACGTGTAGAGAGAGGAAGCACCTCCGCTGACACTTGCAGAAATATGGCCTGTGCTAATGGAAGCTCTCCTGGCAGGCAGCACAGTGATAGCAACGTGGACTGTGGATGTTAGCATGAAGGGTTAATTAACAACACTGCAGCTTAACATTAGGTACTTTCTCCCCATTGGAACAGGAATTAATGACAAACGAACTGAGTTCCTGTTCAGACCAAAAAGCCCTTTTACAGACTTGCTCATATACTGCATGTTAGACATGGGCACTGAGCTATAAATTAAAAACTGGAGAAAAAATAAACTTGACGAAATGGAAAGGTTAGAAAAGTTTACAGCTTTTAGATTATATTTTTATGTGACAATGCACATAGATAATTGTGATAATCTACTAACTGTAGATTATTCAGCTTCTGCTACACACTCAGACACACATATGAGCTTAAATATCCACACAAATGAGGACACAACATAAGACAAGGTTTTATTCCTATGCTATATGCCGCTGAACTTGGAGAACGGGCATATTTCAGCTCAACACTGGTTTAAAAACAGAGAAAAGTTTAAAATATCGGGGGAAACTTTAGCCTAACAAAATAATGATATAATAGAAGAGGGAGGTAGACAAAGGACAGATGAGTGCTTGAAACCAGTGTGGACTGGCCTGATAAAGTGGTGTGTTAGTATATTACTCAGTCAAGGACATGCAGTCATTTAGCTACACATTCACTGCAGTAAAGAACAGGTACCCAACAGGAATCATGAAGTAAAGTTGCAATGCGACTTTTCTACAAGAGATGATTCACAAAGCATTTGATGGATTATACAAAGTCACATCTGAAGGTCAACAACAGTCCCACTATGTGATATCAAATAAAATAATTTAACACCATACAATAGCCCTGGAAGAAATGTTTTATTTGTTTATTTATTTATTTATTTATTTTTTAAGCTGAAATGTTTTCGATATGGTTATTTATGTTGACATTAGGAGGCTATTACTACGGCGTGCAACATCAGCATGTGTTTTCTGGAGCATTCAAGCCCGGCACTGATCCTGATAACACTGCGACAAAGAGCAAGCAACATCTTCAGTTTCTAACACACACTTTCAGAAGCTTGTGAAGGACACCCTCACTGCAGATCGCACACACACACACACACACACACACACAGTGCTGTACCAGTTCAGTGAATTACACTTAGCAAGCAGTCTGAGCCATCAGCAATTACCATTAATGTTAAGCTCCAATTCATCTATCACTTAACGCAATAAATATGAGACAATAAAAACAATAACAACAATAAAACACCTCATTCCAGCAAAGACACACAGTGCAACAACTCATTGTAACATCCCAGCTGCTTCACAACAAAACACTGAGCGCATCAAGACTTTAAAACATTTTGGAACCAAACTTCATGATGAAGTGTAAGGTAAGGTTTTATAGACAGTTAAACTTTAAATTATATAATAATCATGTTTATTATTATTGTGATCTATCCATCTAACAACCTATCTGTGTATCTACCTTCATATATCTGAAACTTGTCTGATAAAACAAGTACATAAGCAGAAGACATTGTGGAGAAGAATTATGCAAATAATAATAAAAAAAAATCACAAAAACAACACAAACCGACAATTGCAATAAATAGTTTATACAAAATGAAAAAGCCGTCATATTTTATTTTACTGTCTACACATCGGTGTTTTTTAGGTGAAGCAGCTCTCCATCCATGGCAGCTAATGTAGGTAATGATAAAAAATATTGCGGACTATCTGACTGAAAAGTGGCAAACAAACATCTTTCTCGGGATTATGATTCACAACAAAGTTGAGATCACATCAACTTTCTGTCGGGTCTTATCAGCAGCGAATCCCAGCGGAGCGCCTCAATTATCCTGGGCTCAGAGAAAGACAGCAGCAGCCTCAGCAGCAAGAAAACTCAGGTACTCACAGATGTAGAGATGCTCAGAAAGTCCGACAAATCCTCCAGCGCTTGACAGCGAGGACAGAGAGGGAAACAGGGAGACAGTCAGCTAATTGTGCTGTAGATGCCGCGGTTATCTCAGGGGTTTTTCCCACTTATTCCCTTTACACAACTTCCTAAACAGTTGCTTTATGAAATCGCCTGTGTGAAATTTGATCCAACCACCGGACAGCTTTGGGAATATTTAAACTGTCAGCCAATGACGGGGCTGGGAAGCAGAAGGTGGGCGTGTCCCCAGGTGTTCATGCTATGGATGGCAAGAGTGGTACAGCAGGAGCGGGATGCAGAGCTCCTCTGGGTTCAGTCGGTGCTCCTGTCCCATACATGCAGGACCCCAGCAGGATAAATAGGATATCTTATTTATTTATTTGTGTATTTAGCTTTCATATTTTTTTCTTCATGCGGACTGCACAGGTTTAAATTTGTAGTTTTGCTGTTAATGCTAATATTGATGTTTAAATTTATTTAATGTCCTTGTTCTTCTACTACCCCCCCAAAACCCCCAAATAATTGGTTAGAAGAGGTCACAGGTGTCAGAAATATATATTTGCATGGTGCATATGCGATACAATGGTCTGAATGTGCTTTCGAGGTTTTTAATTATAGGATCAGCCATTCCTCTGGGTGTTCACATCTGTTTTATGGTCAAGCCCTGCAAACAATGAAGGTTTTTAAACAAACTTTAAGCACCACAATTTCACAAAATTGTAAAAATAATCACCAAAGAGTCAAATTATTAATTTTATTAGCGAATGTCTGACTTTGGATCACCGAAAAATTGTTACTGGGACATTAAAAAATTCAGTTTGATATATCCAAAACCGGCTAAAAAAAAATCTTTTTTTAATATTTAAAATAATTAAATGCACACTAACAAACACAACAGTAAATACTTAAATTTCCTCTTATGTCACGTCAAAAGAACCAGAGAGCTGTTTCAGCTGAAGCTGAAACTGCATTACATTTAGAGCACAAGCATCAACAGCAATGATCTTTGGAAATAATGAATAATTCTGCCTTTGCCTGATGAGCGAAAAGTTAGCGTTCTGTCTGATAGCAGTCACAAGTGTGTGTGTGTGTGTGTGTGTGTGTGTGTCAGAGAGAGAGTTTACAGGTTTACTGCTGTCAGATGTATAATTCTTATATCATGCTCTGCTGGGTCCAGCCTCCCAGAGACCCCCAGTGAAATGAGTTTTGAGTGTGAGTGTGTGTATGTGTGCGCGTGTGGTTGAGCACAGCCTGGTGAAATGAGATGTTCACATCTCAAGGACGTCTCCCACCATAATTTAAACTCACTGGCACTGGAAGACTTCAAACTGAAAGTGCTGAAGTCATAAACAGTGCACTTCTGTCTTTAGTGTTATTGTCTGTGATCTGCTGGTGTAAATCTACAGGCAGGTGGCTGTGACTCAAACAGTGCAAGCAGTCGGACAGAAGCTTTTCTATGATGTGATTACTGCTTATTGGCTCCAGGCTATAAAATTAAGGTAAAGACCCCAAGTCAACACAGCTTTTTACTTATTTGGTTTGCTTGTTGCAGTTTATCTGCTCCACTTGATTTACAGGTTGCAGAGTTTTATGATACTGACACCAAATGTGACCAGTTAGAGGAAAAGAAAATCCTCCTTGCTTGACATCCTGCAGAGCACGATACCTTCAGCTATTTGCTCCCTGATCTACGGTTTCTCACAGCAGAGACCAGAATGTTTTTTTATTTATGAACGGACAGAGAGACATCCATCAGCACTCAGCTGAAGCCAGTGACAGGGTGTAGTGTGACTTTGAAGCAGAGACTCAATTGTAGTCTTTCCCCGGGGGCACACTGGGACAAATCCCAGACAAGACATTGTGGTTTGTGACTGCTTCTATCAGCTGAACACACTCATCCAGCACTTCTTAAGGCTTTACCTCACCCTCACTTGTCGCCAAGGTTGTGCCTCCACCCCTTGCTGCTGCGCAATGATCTTAAAATAGAGCTTCTTTAAGTGAAGATGAAGAATATAGAAAGCTCAAGGGAAGAACAGAAAAGGGAGGGGCTTCTTACTACAGCATGAAGAAATGTCCCGTTTCCTCTTTAAGGGCTGTTGAAAGATATATAGTACCACAGCATCATGATGAATCCCCTCCGCGGTGGATAGGAGAATACTTCTCAAATCATTAAGCTTTAGTAATGGTCCCATTGCTGCATCCCCCCTGGCAGGGTTGCCTGGTGTTCACTCCTCTGGCTAACTGGCCTGCCGGCTACCTACAGATTCCCACTGCTTCACTGGTGTTGCTGCTGCTGGGCCACCCCTGATTCAGCTTCCTGGAGCAATGTTTATGAAGATGTTAGATCCAGAATGTGTTTTCATCAGTGTAATATTAAAATGCAGTTTTTTTTGTTACAGTTATTTTATCCTTTATTTCTTTTTACTATTTACCCATATAGTTTTTATAACATCTTCAAAGCAAATGTGTGTGGTTAGCCAGGACTTTAAAATAATTATTTTGTTTATTAACCATAAATCATTATACAAATATGACCTGCCTTGATAAAAGTCTACAGTATTACTTTTTATGTTTTGCAGCAATTTAGGCTATAACACAGAAGTATATTCAATTTTATATTTTATATGATATTATATTTTTCATCTTAGATTACTTGATACACTACAGCAGGTCTACAGTTTGCTGCCAAGCATGTCTGACACACTCTCTCTCCTTCTTTACCAGCTGAAGCTCCACAGGTGAGCAGCTGTAACAGCTACAACACAGTAGATCAAACTATCTCAGGAATGATTTTAAACAAATTTCGTTCCACATTTGTAACAACTACAGGCTATTTTACAGAGCGTGTATGAGCATGACTGATATTCTGAGGTGAATAAAACTTGACATGTTCCGCAGTTGTTCTAAGGCAGTCTTCTAGATAACTGAACTATGACCCTATGGGGAGTAAAGTCCTTCAGCTTAGCCATATTCTTATGATGTCTAGTGTGAATGTGTCTCTTGGGGTCATTCCACTATTGGATTGAGGTCTGGTCTCTGGCTCAAAGTGGACTTTCTTTGCCTGAAGCCATTATGTAGTAGATTTACTTCTATTTTTATGGTTTTTGTCATGCTACATCGCCAACCTAACCTAACTTATCACTAACTTAGTGAGATTCAGCTGGAAAAGAGCCACGCTGGCATCATCCTACAGAACACTATGACTTGTGCATGGTGGACTGATGAACAGAGATGTTAAACAACTCTAATGTTTCCTTTAAGCCTATAGATGTTGCTGCCCTCAGCTTCATTTTTACCATTCTGCTTTTGGAGTGCTCTTGCCTGCCTCTTCCATACATTTTGTAACTGCAGCAACAAATTGTGTTTGTTGTATAATTCCTGTAAATAAAGGCTCTCTTTCATTTCAGTCCTGTATCTGTTTGAAATGCTGGATAGCTCCTAAGTGTAGCCTAGCGTTCTTATAGTGAGCTTGTCATTCCTGTAGCCACTGAAGATGCCAGACTAAAAATTGTTAAGGAGAAAGAGAGATTTGTGTAAATTGTTTGCTGTGGGGAAAGAAACAGAATCCAATTTTGTGTTGTGAGTAAATTAAGTATACTTTGACTTAAAAGAACCTGAGATTAACTCTTTAATTAGTTTTCATGATTAAAATGAAGTTTATTATGAATTCAGGAGGTTTATGAAGTTAACTTGAAACGATAACTCTACTACAATGTTTGCTTTTAAATCTGGATGTGTTTGTGTTTTACTAATAAAATATTTTTAAATAGTTGTCACTTACCCTTGCTACATGGCAGTAATTATAATGACAAAACCAAGCTGCAACTTTTTATTACAGTTTTGCCCAGAAAATGTTTTGCACTTTATTCTAATACTGTTTTTTTATTCTGTTTAATCTCAAACTGAGAAGGAAAACATTTGATTTTCTGTGTGGATGAGCTCCAGCCCTGATCTTTGAACCTGTGCACTGAGACTCTACAGTACTTTAGCCTCCAGGGTGTGAGCCCATGTGTTCTAGCACGAATTGGTGTGACTGCATTTCTCCCCACACACACATAGACACACATACTCACATACAGGGATATAGGTTTAACCAACAGGGTCCTTCATAGATCAGGCTCCTCTGACAGCTCTCTTAAATGTCCTTGGCAGTCCCCCAAACCTCAACCCTCATTCCCTCATTCCCTCTCTGTTCCTGCACCTTTTCCACTCTGGCCGAGCCACTGATGGATGCTGCCATATTTCTCCGACTCTCTCTTCTAGAATGCTTCCATAACCACTGGGCCCTGTAATGCATGACACAATCTGTATATATCCCATTAAGTGTCACTTTTTGAATGAACCTGTTTCTTCACACTCAGTTCACCTCACAGAATGACATGCAGAGGATAGAGGCTGGAAGCTGACCAGCTCCTTTAAAGTCAATATCCATACCTCCTGAACCGTGTGCTAGCCTTTTGGACACTGTTACTACCTCTACTGTGACTCGAGTCACAACAAGGCTTTGAGTTCAGATGCCAACAATTATTTGCATGAATGTTACCAAGTGTCACAACAACTCCTCTACTGAACTCTGACCTCACAAAACTGTATGAAATTACACTTGAAAAACAATGTTTGTTTTCTCGTCACCCTCCACAGTCTCTAACTAATATTTTTTACATCATGTGGTTTTGTACACTCTGCTTTGCTATCAATCACATTTTTAATTTAATGTATGAATATGTGATTTATGTTGCTCAGGCAGAAGTTATAAATCTATTTCGCAGAGAGGGGGGGAGTTGGGGGATAAGAGTGCTGATGTTCCCTTATTGATTGGCTGACTTAATAGTGTTTGTTCTTTATAGCTGATCTCAGGAAATAAAAGCTAATAAATAGTTGACAATGACTTCAGTCACTGCGATGCTCACAAGGATGGGAGAGAGAGACAGAGTGAGGAGAAAGGAACAGGAATAGAAAGCAATAGAAAAGATTATTGTAAAACAGTAAGGATATATATCAGCCACATATTTTAACATTTAAAGACGTGAAAGAACATTTCATTTTATATACACGCACAGATGGATTTAATTACTAGAATAAACTTTTTATTTGTTTATCCTTTGGGTACATCTGTAAAACCAGGGCATGAAGTCACATGGTGTTCCCATCATTTTTATATGAAGCTGGGTCAGAGCTGAAGGCTGAGCTAGTTCTGGTGACTGCATTGAGCTATAATACATTTTGCTTCCAGGTATCACTGTCCTTGTTCAAAATACTAACCTTTATTGACGTCTCACCACAGTGTCATATGTGACAGAACATGATGGTTCTTTGTAAAGCCAGAAGCCACATGGTTAAATGTCAGTCTTGAGTCATATCTTTTCTGCTAATGCACAGTGTCAGGCCAATATTTACTCTAAGACTGTTTCAAAATTCTTTGAGGATTTAAAAATCTATTTTGTCAAATGATTTCAAAAGCAAACTGTGGTTAGAGCAGTACCAGGACAGTTGAAGGAGTGATGAATGAAATTTGTCTTGACGTGTCAAGTTAGTGGAATGAAAAGGAATCACTACAGGCAACCATTTGACCTTGTTGTATGAATGCATTATGGTCATAACTTGCTTGAATTTAAGATCAGATTCTGCAACTTATCATAAAAACAAATATTTTTTTACATTTCTCTGGAGCATAAATCAGGCATTGGCTACCTCCTTCCATGCATAACCCACAGAAGAAACACTAAAAACATTTCAGATCAGTGACTTCGGCTTCTTCCACAGTAAGAGGAGGAGTGCAGAACATAAATCCAGCTCGTTAGCCCTCAGGACTGCTGATGACAGTTCCCGCCCCATGGCTGATGTAAACCAAACTTCCTGTTTGGAGATGAAGAAGCCTGTCAAGCAGCTGCAACCACCTTGGCCCCCGTCACCCTCCCTTTGTGATGCTCTGGCATTAATAGCAAATCGATGGTAAAAAAGGGACAATGGAAACACGTGAGAACAAAAGGAATTGTCCATCTCCGGTGGAGTGATGTGCTGAGGGGACAGTGACACTGAAAGATGGTAGAAGACAGGCTGGTTTAGGGGACCTACATGATGTACATGCTATACCTTTTAGAATATATCACTTGTTAAGGACAAACAGCAGTACCTCATATGGACAACCCAGGACTGATTCTGGGTTTCATATTGTGCTTGTTGCTCTCCAAAATGCACCTGTTAAACCATTTGAGGTATAAAACTGACAATAACAAAATGCAAGATCTTTATGACAGCTTTGTAACAAATGTGATCTCTTTACTTTCACACTTTTCCTTCAATAAGTCTTTGTTTCAATTTTGTGGTGTTGTGCTGAACATCACTGGAGGTCGTGCCATCTGACAAATGTCTGCCTGTCTACAAGCTTCTCCAAATCACCTGATGATAGGAGTAATGAGCCTTGTTTCATCATTATGCTTAATAGTGTATTGATCTCAGGTTGGAAGAAATTACTACATCATCTCCATAGTTAGCCTGTGTCACACTGCACAGCCCACTCTCAATACATTGCATTTCAGACATTTGGCACTGAATGTAACACAAACTCTCTGAACCTTGCTAGACTGCAGGGTAGAATATTGGCCTCGTATATCTTAAGGAATTGGTTTTATCCTTCAATTCCATAGGATGATCTCCCTGATTGAGCAACAAGGTTTGAACTTATGTACTCCGTGTTGTCTGCAATGAAACTGTAAAGGTGCTGTGAAATTGTGGTCACACTGACAACCAAGGAAGCAACTATTCCTTGGTTCTATATTGGTGCCATTCCTGACAGCCTGAGTCAAACACTGTCCCTTCTCCTGTGATTCTGTTCCGTTGCCATCTCCTCAGTGGGATAATCAGCCATTCTCCTGCAAGGTAATTTCTGCTCAGGAGTGCATGTGGCCGATGCCGCGGAAATTCATTTTTTGGTTTAATTTCAGGCCTATTGATCGTGGAGCGCTTTACAGCTGCATGACATCCATAATCACAACAATGGTGTGACAGCACAGATAAATAATGTGGCAAAGGCACAGAGAGAGGGAAGGATGTAGGGATGAAAGGGAAACAGAACTGAAAAAGGAAGATCCATCTCTTACTGCATTCTGTAATAATTACTGAACCCCACCATATTACATCCTCCCAACCCAACCCCTTCATCTGATTGATCTCCACTCAGAGGCCATAAATTAGTTTTCTTCCAAAACTTGTCTGAAATGTGTTTGTTTAAGCATCCATTAAAGGAAGGATAGACTCTTTGGTAATTATTACAGCTACTGTAATATCTATAATTATGATGATTAGTGGAGCAGAATTAAGTTACTGCAATGGAAACCACAAGAGACCAAAAGCCCGTCATGATTATGAGATTTTGCATTTACTAATGCTGTAGTCTAGTGCGAGCTGCAGCAATGTTGCTGACATGAATACAAGTTGATTCAGGCAACAGTGGATGCATACTGAAAACCCAGAATTATCAGACCAAAAATTTAAATTGTAAACCTAGGAGCATGAAATGAATTTTGCCCTGGTGGTACATGTGGACCAAGATACAATATCCCGCTGGCTATTTAATTTAAATTTAGTTACTTAACACTTTATTTTATACTTCTTATAAAGTATTTATGGAAATATGTCCACATTCCCAGCAGACTGTTGAGTCATTTTCTCTTCAGTAAGCATAAATGCCTATTTCAGAAACTAAGAGCCAGTGCGGTCAGTGTTTATGTGGGCAGAAACTTAGCTGAAGCCACAGCAGGTCTTTGGCATCAACAAGGTGTGTACACATACGTAGCTCAGTGTATGTGTAACTTCCCCACAGCTTTGCTCAATTCTACCTGCCCCTAGGTTAGGAAATGCTTTTAAAGCTACTTTGCATATATCATAGTAGAATGTGACACATTGAAGTCCACACTGTGACCTTTAATAGTGTACGTGCAGTCAAATAATAATGTTGTCTAGTAAACAGTGGTGTCTGTTATGCAGCAGTGCGTAAAGCATCTTCTTGTTGCTTGAGGATGATAAGTTGACAACTCTCACTCATATAAAGAAAGAAATGTGATAAGAATGCTCTGTCAACGCGGCTTGGATCACAGTTTTATTTGGGAGTAAGCAGAGAAATCCCTCTCTTCCTTCTCCACTCTCCCTTCTGAAGAAGCAGAGGGTGAAGTGGATACTATTGCAGGACAGGAAACATAGTTAAGACAGAACAAGTAGGCAGAAGAGACAGATGACTGATATATTATTATGGTTATATATATAAGTACAATGCAGGACAGAATCAATGTGTGACTTACAGCTAGTCAAATTACATAAATATATTATTATAATTGACTTGAATTACTTTACAAAATAAATTTATTGAAAACAACATGGGCTATGCTTTGCTGAACATTGGTGAACTTTGTTGTTTGTCCATCAGTCATATGTAATATATGTACAAAAACAGCAAAAACTTGTGAACACAGTGATTATAATCAGGGCCTTCTCACCTTGGTCTGTATAATTTAAACAGCAATTTATTTTACAAACATAAAAACAGGCAGCTTTATTGTCTTGAGTGTAATTTAAAAAACACTAATGCTGGTATTATGCTTTTTGATAATACCATGGCCTGCACTATGTAACTGAATTTTATAAAATTTAACTATAACTAATTCAAGTAACATTATTTAGATTTAAAAGTTACTCAACTCTTCTAAAAACTGTACATACCAGTGTCGCACTGAACTCGACAACAACAAAAATTTCAGTGCAAGATAAGATTGTTTTCAGTCATGTTGGTGTAGCCACTGTAATTATCACTTAATTTTTTTGATCCTGTGCTGCATGGTTTCTCTGCAGCTCAGTGTGTGCTGTGCTGTATATAATGAAACAAGTCTTACTAACAAAACAGTTTCTTGCTGCTGTTTAGGATGAGCGCAACTGGAAGTGAATTGTACTTCAAGGCTCCACAACACTGATCAGCTATAGCTATTTGTATGTGAGTCAACACCCAGCTTGCTGTCTTTTGAGGGAGGGCCAGTGACCCTATCATGGACACAACCTGTTAATAAAAGCAGCCTTTTCTTATCTGCATGCCCTTGGAGTATGCACCCATTGATATGCCACCTTGACTCTATCTTCATGCCAAGATGCTTCCAATTATGCAAGCCACTGGAGTGAGGCAGAGCGTGGGTTTCTGTAGGATGAAAACTGTTCCATGGGTAATGTGATTCTGCTGCTTTTCCCCCCACAGGGATGGTTTCTGCACGTGGAGGGGGGATTAAAAGAACTGCCACTTCTCTACTCAACATTTCCTAGTTCACCACTTTACAGTCATGACTTCATAAAGTAGATTGAGCTGTTTAGTAAATGGCTCATCACTGCGGCCTAATCTCTGCAACAACCTGTATCTATTATATCCAGTACATCATATCTGTGTTCTCTGACATCGGTTCCTGTGTTAAACTCTTTCTTTAGAGACCTCATGTTAGTCAGCCTGATGTTGCCCGACAGCTGGATTAAGGTGGCTGCACAGTCATGTCAGCCCTGACAGCTGGCTGTCACTCAGCTGATGTGATGAGCTCAGTGTTGGACAGCCACTGGGAAAGTGAGAAATAGATGGACAAGAGGTGTTGAGACAGACTGTTTATAGCCTGTGGACACTTTTTCACCATCCAGGATGTTTGTGTCAAATATGATTTACTGTGTTTATGTCTATTGTTTTATCAGTCTTCTGTAGATCTACTTGCTGTCTTATCTCAGTTTGCACGTTTCCACTCCAGTGGGCAATTTGTTGGAAAATATTATCTGATGTGAATTAAAGTTTAAATCTTTCAGTCAGAGAAGGAGAAATCTTGCTGACATTTCTTTCACTTCAGTTACTCATTCGTGTCCCTTTGTTGTACCTCTCACTTCCAGAAGAGGGCAGCATTTTACCAAATGTTATTGTAACTTCTGCATTTAGTTCAGCATGTAGTTAAGTTCTGCTGTGTAATTCAGAATTACATAGTCAGGATGATCATCTTGATTATTTTCACACTTGGTCCAGAAGATGCTGATCATCCCCTGCATTCTGCTCATCCTTTTAATCGCATTACTGCTTTAAAAGGAAGCTATTCAGGCTAAAATGAAGTTTGTAATGTAATGCTGTGATTTAAGACACATAAACAGTTTAATTTACAGCAGACTCCAGTCACCTCCACTTGCACTGACTGTGGCCCCTCTTCTCCCTCTCTTTCTTTCTCTCTCCCTCTCTCAGCTTGCCTTTCGCTTCCCCCCTCTCCCTCTTTTCTTCTGCTCCACCCTATAATCACACTGGTTCATGGCTCTCATTTGCAGTGGTATATATAGCAGTAATTGTCAGGGTGCAGTACGGAGACTGGGCAGAGCATGTGTACTCTCTCACAGGGATGTTTTGCAGTAAATCTCGTAGTGGTGGAGACTGAAGGGAGTGGGGGCTATGTACGTGTGCAGGCACATGCACACATAAAGGCACATTAACTTACACACAGTGCACAAATAATACACTATAAGTGCATAGATAAATAGACACAATTTTACAACCACCTAAGAAAAAGCATTGTGCTAATTTGCAAGTGTGTCTTTGCTTCTGTAAGTCGTTATGCGTCACTGCCTATTCATTTACTCTCTCAATGGGCCTGGCATTGGAATTATATATGTATCATAATGTGTTTTTCTATGAACAGGATAGGGCAATTATGCAAATGCATTCATTATTCAGAAAAGCATGTCCTTATCAGTAAATATTAACAATCCCTGGTGATGACCTATACATCAGGTGGTCTGCTTACAATCCGAATGTAAATTGAAACAACAGCACACGAAGGTGGACATACACACAACAAGGTGTAAACTGGTGAATCAGTCATAAGAGGAAGACAACGCTAATGAGCATCCTCATCAGCTTTTAGATTATACAGCAGCAGCTCATCATCATCAAGCTAAACGTGATTAAAAGTCATCACGAGGGCAGCAGAAAACCAGACAGATCCAAAGGTTCTTATTATCAGAGGTGTTACACAGCTTTTTGCGGAGACATTCCTGCTCAATAATCTGAAATTTGCAATCGCAAAAATCCCTCCCCATCCATCTACCCTAAAAACCATGGAACACTGCTTCAGAAAGAGATGACAGCGAAACCTGTTATGCAGTGTAGTTGTGTGTATGACAGGGTGGGTTTCTTGTAGCTTGTATAGACAGGTCTGACATTCACTGAGTGCACACAGTCTCCATTGTGGAGCCGTCTGTGGTGCCTACTGGGCCGGGGTGGGGTGGCATGGGGGCCTCCCGAATAAAAACACGTGTTCCAAACAGGAAGTGAGTCTGTAAGGATAAAATGAGACCGTACTGCTGACTGTTTATGAATGGCGTTTTCTCATATTTGTTCAACTTTTTCCCCTCAATTTGCTTTCTTTCTCATGTTCTGATTCATCTTGATAGAGTGATTCAGTTTGCTTGGGTTTCGCTTTGAATGTAGGTCCACACATGCTCACAGTGCACAACAATGAGCCTTCCTCAAGATGTAATCATGTTCTGACCTAAATCATCATATTCCCTTAACGCAAGTTCTAGACACTAGTGTCTGCCACTGTGATGAGATTATTTTTGGTCTTTCCATGGTACATGTCCATGACATGTTTCGAGAGGACAAATTAAACTGCACAAGGAACAAGTGGATTTATCTTTAGCTTCTGTTTTGAAGGTTGAAATATTAGAATAAAATGATATTTAAAGACTTTATATAATTCAAGACAATCAGTAAAGCTACGGTACGTGTATACTTATGTGTATGTTTATAGGAAAACATTATGCTGAAATTGATGAAAGGATGCTGAATGTGTACAAGTACACACCGTGAACCCAGGTGCTCTGCTTTCAAGTATTCCTTTCCTGTTTGCCCAGCAGCTGTTTCATCTCAGCCAGTGACCACTTCACAGCCCCACTGTTTTCTTTCTGGGTGGACGTGTCAGCTGTGATCAAATCAGACTTTTGTTAAGTGTACATTTCCAGACATAGCTGATTACTCCACCCTCTTCTACCAGATTTGATATGCTTGAATTCACTCATTAATTCCAGGACACTTTTGTGTATTTTTGTTACTGGAATGGCAAGGCAGTTTCTTAGTACTCACGAGGGTCAGTATTTGTGAAGGATTAAGTCACAGAAAATCTAACAGCCTGAAAGGGTTGTCTTTGGGAAGCCTAGTCATTTTAGGAGAACCTTGTAAAATAAAGACTCAGTATCCCAGCAGCTGGGAAGTATCTTAAAACCAAGAACCTTGAGCACTTCATCAGATCTTCCCACAGAAGATGCAGGTGGAAGGAATATGCTACGTACATGTGGAAAACAGCTGCACTGTTCTTCATGCAGGGAAATGATCAATTTTGAGCCACATTCTCATCAGCAAATATTTTGCAGTGTCATGCATTACCCACAAGAAAGAGTCAGGAAACAGCGGAGAGCTTAGTATGTGATGAAGTTTTATTGATTCACAGTAATGATGAATGGATGGATTGTGATTTGTTCTTGAAGTAAAATTATCACTGACTTAGCCAGTGTCTATCCAAAGTTATCATAACTTTCCTCAAGAAAAAATGCAACAAAGCTTATCACTTTCATACCTTAAGTTTTTACCAAGAAAATAAACATGTGGGTACAGATTACTCCAGATGATTTGATGTCATCATTTGTGTATCACAGCTGAAAGCAACCTAAATCACATCACATAAAATGTCATTTTTACTTTAGATGAGGTCAATGTCCCTGAGAGCAGAGCTTTCTATGAATATAACTGTAGATAAGCACCATGTAGCTCACACTCTGTGTTAATAAAATAAAGGCAAAAACTGGCCATGGTCAACAACATCCCATTCCTATGCTTAGAGCATGGCTGCAAATACAGTAATATGAGTAGTAAATATGAACCAACTTAAGCTATGTCATGTAATTTTAAATAACACAAAACATACCATGGTAATATGTCAATAGCAACTGTACAGAAGCACAAAGCAGCAGAAAAGTTTGTCAGCACACACTCATTTTAGACATTTGTGTCTATATCTGCTGATATCTGCATCAACAGTTTTTAGTAATAGGGCTGACTGCATTTGACCAAGTGATGAGCTACAAACTTGTAAGCCTTATTTGTGGCTTTAAATCATGGTAGCCCAGTGAGGAGGAAGACAATCTGCGTAAGTCTACAGTCTACATGTGTCCTTTCCACAATGTGTCCTGGAAACTGTCCACTAGAAAAACATCTTAACAGGAGACAATAAGCCAAACACATCAGACATATACTAGGGTAAGAAAAAAACATAATTAGCACAAGTTCCATGTTGTAAAGAAAACTGAGTTGCATCATTGTTTCTTAAAGATTCCTTATTCAGCTAAGAAAGTGTAGAAACATATGGCACATTTTGAGCAGGCCCAGTTTTAGTAAATATAAGGCCAGTGTTTGCACGTGAATTGAGGGGTTTATTTTTTCTCGCAGACAAACATGTTGTTCTTGTTGAAGAGCTGAAAATGCCAGCTTGTGGTTGCTCTATTGCTGCCTAAAAAAATAAGCTCTGGTAGTAACAACTCTATATCTGCATAAGTCTTTCTCGAAACATCCCGCCTCTTTCTGTCTTACTTTCTCATTCTTTCAGTCACTATCTCCTTCACTAAACTCTCAAAAGCACAAAACTCATTCTTGCAGTTTGGCTAAAGATGGAAATTCAGATTCCTGTTTTCCATAAGTCCAAAAGTAACAATTCTATAGTGTTTCTTTATAAAGCACATACTATAGCCCTAGCCCAAACCGTAACCTTAAGTCTAACCCAAACAGACGTAATTAAAAGACATTTTATATGCTCTCAAAGCCCAGCCTGCCTGCCTACCACAATACTGTGGTTTTCTCAGGCTTTTTTTTTCTTTCCCATCAGAGAGGCTAGAAGAGGAAAACTTTACAGTTATTTTAATAACTAAAATAAAATAAATCAATCACAATTATTCATCTGCATCATGAAAATCTTCTAATACTATGTCCAGTAACTACTGTATGATTGATTTTCTCCCTGGTTAAATATGTAAAAAAAGAACTAAAAAATAAAAAATATATATTCAGTATTGTTAATTAAAGCCTAGCGAAAACCTTTTACTGTTAAAGTTTGAATTCCAAGAATAAATAAAGCTACAGCATAAATAGTACACTGAGTATGAAAATGAACACAAACCTTATATTTCACTTTTTCTGAAATATAAAACACAATAATGCATTTTTATGTTTAAACATCCAAAAAAATAAACTTACTGGCTACTTAAAAGCATGTGGGGGATAAAATACTGATGTTTTCATAGTTAAAGTGCTTTGTTCCTTAAAAATAATTTTCTTGCCAAGTCTAGATGATATGCAAAACTTTGTACCATGACTACATTTCTATAAAACAATGATGATGAACAAAATGAATAACAAAGCAATAATAAAAATATCTTATTAACTGTAAAAAAAACCTGCATCTGTACACCATAGTTCACCTGCTCTGTAGTGAGGGTAATATAAAAACATACAGTATTGTTAAGGAGCACCAATTCTGAAGTAATGTAAAAGCACAACAGTCACAAATGATCCAAAAAGTAAGGAATATGGAGGGGTGAAGTTTGTTTAGCTACAAGTGCATTAAATCAGTCTTTTGTGAAAGAAATGACGCAAACTGACAATAATATTATTTTTTATCTTCTAACTTTTAGCTTGGGAATTATAAGGACTGACTTCCCTGTTGTCCTTGTAACAGATTAGTTATGGCAACATTAAGGTCTTTCATGTGTAGACATTTTGAATAACTAACTTAAGTTACTAGTAGTCCACCTCCATAAAATAAGTAAAGTTCAATATCAAATATCTTCTTACTAACTAGAGTAAAAAAACACACTGAGCCTTGAGGCACCTGCTCCACTCTGGTTGTCAATGCTTGTTTGAGTTAAGAATGGAGTCTATGTGATACAGGTCTTCACAGGTCCACTCGGTTCTGAGGATCCGATACATGACCCAAAAAAAAATATGTACAAGGAGGTAAAACCAACTGGTACATGATTGTATCTTTATTGCCAGTGTTTATGTTTACTCTCTGTTCAGGTTTATTCAGGTTGACCACACTTGGATTGGGTCTGATTATCTTTGGCTTGTGTCAGGTCTAACTGTATGGGTTCAGGTTCAGGCTTTTTCTGAAAATTAAGTTATTCACATTGAGTTCAAGTTAGCTCTGTTTGTGTTTGATCCACAGTTTTGGACCTGTGAAGACCTCTAATCTGTTATGGATGCTGCTGTGATAAGAAGACCTTATTATTATTTTATCCACATCTGTATAGGAGAAGAACAGGCATATTTCTGCATGTTCTCTGTTATTGTGACGGTCCTAAGGTCCCAAGGGCCTGGGGCCATTAAGCTCAAACCACCCTGAGTAGTCTTTGGGCCTTACTAAAAGCCGTTTGTACTGGTCCCTGGGGTGGGCTACACGAAGTTGTTGGTGATTTGTCTCTGGTGCTCAAACAGATCTTCAATCTCTGCACTGTAGGCATCACCTATGTGAGGAGAGAAAGGAGCATAACTAGAAAGTAACAGAGAAGGGAGAAATTAAAAAGATGAAAAGCATTTTATGCCCTTACCTGCATGACATCCGTACATGTAAATTCTTTGGCCGTCATATTTACACCGACATCTCATGACATTATTCATGAAGTCAGACTCAGCCATGTCCATGGAGGGGTTGACTTCCACCTACAAAACCACACAATCATACATGACATGACTTTACAACAAGTCTGATTCAGTAGTATAACAACGGATGTTTATGACCCTATGACTTGTGTGTGTGAATGACAAATTCATGAAGCATTTTGTTGCTCTCAAGCTGGCAAGTCCCACTGACAAACAAGGAATAAGACTCCCCATCCACAGAGAAAGTAATTTTAAATAAAGAGAATTTGGATGTAAAACTTTTAAAAGACCTGCTATTAAACAGCACTCATGACTGGCACTGATGTGATAGTCAATCCTTTTCTCATGCATAAAAAGCTGTATGACCATTCCAGCTGTATGAGTATTCCTATTTGTAGATAAACACACAACTACTTGCTGTATTGCTTTCTCATGGACTGAATAGCATACAGCAGACAAACACTGAATCTGAATCTTAATGATCTGAATTGAAGATCTTTAAAAAAAGGCTATTGTAAAATATTAAGCTTTTAGTTTAGAGCACAGTTCCTGTACTGGAGAAATGTGCTCCTCACACCAACACAGGCACAGACACAATAATATGCACTGATTTAGCCTAAAATTTAATTCAGTTGTAATAACATAGTTATCCATAAGCATGCTTATTTGTATTACATAGATCTTATTTTGAGTGCTACCATATAATGTGCTAATAGTCTGTCATTTGCAGAGGACCTTGTAACTGCTGATATAACCATTCTCTTAATCTGGTCTGCTGATAATATTCAGAAGCCATTTACTCAAATAACTGCTCTGTAAACTGCTACACCCACTTTAAGTAGAGGTTACATCTACAGAGAGAAAAAAGGCGAAGTGCACTAAAAAAAGGGCGAAAACTTAAAAAAAAAACTTGAATGCACAAAAATGGTCTCTTAATTTTTAAGGGAAAATTACAGTGTTGGAACAGAATGTATAGGCTTTTGCAGGGGGCTGGTTCAGGGCAGAATGTGTTGCTTAGTGAGTATGTAGCAATAAAAATAAAAACAGTGCAGGAGAAATTCCTTGGTGGCAAATTAGCTGTTCTTAATGGAGGGGGACTAGGTGCTGTTTGATTGAAGTGAGGCAATGGTTAATTTGGATAATTGGTGTGTTTCATTAGCACTGGGTGATTCAAGGGTAGGCCTGCTGAATGTCTCTTTTAAAGCTCAGGATCAGAAAGGCCAGGCATCTTCTACAGTAAAAACTGTATTTTCCAGTTCTACAGCTTTGGCAAATTACAAACTCCCTGTTTGTCTGTGTTTCTTTCTTCCTAATCTCTGCTAAATTTGGTTCAGTCCCTGTAGTGTTGTATTCTTCAAATGACACTGACCTTTTCACCTTTAGTACTTTTTTCCAATTTCCTTCTCTCATTTATCTCCACTCTATTTCTGTCCTCCCCTATCATTTATGCCCTCTATGTGCCCCCACATTGTCCTGTAGCAATGTACTACTTCATAATTATAGCCTGCTCAACATGCCTAAAATACCTCCAGTCGGCACATGCATTTATGTGAGTCACGTCTACTATGAGTAAATTAAATAAATCCATCTTCAACAGAGAGTAGAGAAGTGTAATTACAAAGGCTGAGTGTGACCTCACAGACAAACTGTGTAGACAATAATTATGAGACAGTAAGTTAAACTGTAACTGGTTTTCCACAGCTGGGAGGTAATTAGCAGCATGCTAAGATCTGAGGTCTGCTGCATACCATGGTGGGATCGGTAGTCTGAACTGGAAATGGAGGATATCGGGAGGTGGAGTCCTTGATGTGTTTTAGTCTAGTAGCCACAGTGACTGGACTGATGGACCCGCATCAAAGTAATGACAGACAGAGGAATAGTTGAGGTGATGACTGTGATGAGGGAGGTCGGAAGGAGGATTTGCTAAATGAGATGAAAATCTCAACCAGTCACAAGGATGTCCACCTTGAGCTCCTGTGAACCTCTACAGCCAGCAGCTGGTTAGCTTAGACATCACATTGTGAAGTGTATATTATTTCATAGAGGCTATGTGCCTGCCTACTTGTTGTCACCATGAGGTTGCCAGAAAATCAGTGGAGAAGAGTAGATGCAATAGAGTGTGGCATATACTGTAGACCCCCTTACCAAACTCTTGGAAAGAAAGCAGATACATATTCCCAAAATGTCAAATGATTCCTTTAAACACAAAGTTAACTATTGGATTTTGTGACCTAAAATACACCTAAACAAGAGTGGATAAAGTAGAGTAATGAAAAGACTTCTGACCTGGAAGATGTAGTCTCCTGGCCGCACATCTGTCATATCAACCCACTGACAGTCAATATCATGGCGATAGGTATCCCAGCAGCCCACAGAAATGCCCTGGTCACCCATGTTATAGCAAGAGAAGCGCTTCTGGAGTCCTAGCACACATACACACACCAACAACATTATCAATCACAACATCAAAGCTCATTTAATGCTTGGCATTCCCTGTTATGTTTGAGAGCCTTTAGCTTCCTGAATTGTGTTAGACCACATATGAATGCTGCTTTTTCATATGAGCCATCTCATCCATGATATAACAAGTAAATGGAGAGTGAACAAACAACAACAGCAGCGATCTAATACATTAACCACAAAGTAAAAATCTAAATAGCTGTAGCTGAAATATTGATATTAATTTCCTGTCACTAATGGGAAACAGTATTTTACTGGGCCTTGTGAATAGGGGTGAACATTACCATCGGGGCAATATGTGTCCTCCAGACAGAAACTGGCCTTGTGTCCTTCTGCAACCCTCGTGCCATTCAGAGTCAGTAGGTCGTAATGGGTGAACACCTCGATACTGTGGTAGTGCCTAAGACGACAGAAGGGAAATTCCATGTGAGAGTATGCACGTGTGTGTACTTCTATGAGTGTGTGCATTTATGCTAAGTGAACACTGGCTTCCTATGGCTTGCAGCCTAATGACCTCACTGCTTTAACATGAGGGTGGGTGTCACCACAACACCTCTCAAAGAAGCTTGTTTTAACACCGTCTTGGTTGAGCTGTTTACTCAAAGCGAGTGAATGGACTGCTTTGAAAAACACATCCATAGCTCTGATGTGTTGTTGAAGCAAACTGAGGTGGACCTGACCATGAGTGGGCTAACCTGTCCTTTGCATTACACCCTGCCTCAACTGCCATTGCACAGACGCATGATGCAACGTTGGCAATAAATCTGTAGAGATGACAAAACATTTTCAAGCCACCTATACCTCGCTGTGACACACTTCACACAGCCAAGACTGTGAGCCTCAAATAACCAAATAGTATCACAAAAAAGTTTCTGCACTGTAACTTACTGAGGAGAGCAAATGGAGACGTAGAGTGTTATGTGTTAAAGGACAATATGTCATCTATTTACAACCAACGGGCCAGCTGCTGTTGAGGCCCAGTGACAGAAGGGCTCTTATGTCTAATGCCCAAGTTTCATGCTACCTGCAGACCTCACATCAAATCATATATGCGTTGGCACTGAGATCACATTTCAGCATGTTTTCTTTCCTGGTTGCAATTGAATGCAATTAAATATAATTCAAATTACTCAAAATGGTAGAATTATGTCATTAATGCACGTACAAGCAGTTTTGTACTAGGAACAGGTGTTTGTTTTTGACAGCCTCTAAAAACCACAATTCCCCTGTATCCAGGATATACTAAACCACAGTTTTCCCAAAAAAACACTCAGAATGACCACAAGGGCAATTACACCATCCCACATATACTAAGTATTCAAATAGTGCTTTCCATTGCAACAATGTATACACAGAAGTAATGAACCACCTCCATAAACTCTTTAGGCATGCTCTACCTGTGACACTGATGCCATGTCCAGCTCTCTCTTGAAGCTTTGGGCCGGAAATCAGAGCGACCCAGGTTCATGATGCGGGAGGAAAAGCGCAACAGCCGTCGGTGGCCATAAGGCCAGTTCATCCTGGCAGCAGATGAGGAGAGACAATTTTCCTCATTGGCACAAGTCAACAGGTGAAGCGGTCGGTCTTCTATGTAAGCTGTCTCTTGGACCAGCTGGGCATCCAGGACAAGGTCAGGTGCCGCTGAGGCAGAACAGATGTGAGAGGAGATAAGTTAAAAACTAAAGAAGTTGATGGAAGCTACATAAAGGTGGGTCAACTTACTGTCTGAACAGGTGACCCCAGCGGCCTTAGTTCCCCCTCCACGAGGACAATGGACATGGTTGTTACGACGGCACTGCTGAATTGAAAGCTCTGTGCCCACACAATGAGTTCCAGTGAGAATCACCTCAGCTGCACTTGGATCACCGCTCCAGTACCAGGTCTCCTGTCAAAGAAAGGGCGTGACAAGACACAGAAAGCTTGTCAGGTTTTCTATTAAAGGGCTGTATCATAGCTCAGTGTCCACCTCAGTAAATATATGGGCTGTGACAATGTATTGTCTCTGTGTGTTCATCTGTTTGTCCTTTCATCAATAACTTAAACTCTGCTGATTTAGATGAATAATACCTGACCCTGATCACTCTAGTCTGATAATAGACACTGACGAACAAAACTTTGAGAAAAGTTGCTGCAGTGTGTAGTGGCAATTTCAAAATTACATATATCAAGGGGTGGAACTGCAATTAGAGATCAAGGAGAAGTGCTTGCTACTACCTTGTCAGTTATGGATGTTGTGTTGGTTAGGGTAGTTGTTACCTCATGAGCATTGGCAGCAAAACCCAGGCCAAGTTGTCTGCACACCACCATGGCTTCATTGATGCTCCAGTTCTCGCTACAGACAGAGCCCCAGCGCTTACGACCCCCAACGTCCATCAACACCTCTACACGTCCTTCTGATGGAACTCTTCCACCAGCAAGCCGCACCTGGAAATGCATCAGATGAAAGGGATTAAATTGACAATACTGTATAAGTGAAAGCTGATAAGTGTCTGTCTTGTTGTTTTTGTACCGTGTTCTCTGTGCCAGTCTTAGGGACATTACAGCGCACTGAGGCATCCTGGCTGTGTTTGAATGTCCATGGTTGGACTTCCTGGAAGAAGCAGTCTAGGATGGAGCGCTCTAACCCCGTACACTGGACACTGTTCATATGGATAGGTCCGGTACCTGGAGAGGGAGGAGTAGATGTGCAGGATTTAAAGACTCTGGTGATAAACAAAGCACAGAAATACAGAAACCAGAGGAGCATGGACATAACTTAAGGACATTTTTTGTGCACTATCTGAGCCCACCCAGTGTGGACACAGTGGCATTAGAAGACTTTATCACGCAATCGAGCATCCCCACAAAAGAGGCTGTGTATTCCTTTCACGTGGATGAGCGTTCTGAACTTTAGCATCAAACCACCAATTAAAAGTTCCTATCCGTCATGACAAAATGCTCCTGCAAGCCAAGCAGCAGCACCGCTAACATCTACTTTGGGCATCTGTCACGCCTCATTACCACCATTCTGTTGCTTTAGGCACAACAACAACAACAACAACAACAAATGAGGCCAAATCGGTGTGAGCAAAATAAAGGACTTTCACAAGTGTTCATTTGTTGTTTACAACCATATAATCTCTAAACAACAAAAAGTTAGGGTTAAAAAGCTTGAGATTGTTTAAACATAAACATCTGTAGCCATTATGGGAGCATATAAAAAACAGCAAACCATGGCTTAGTGTTATCTTAAAACAAAAGGCACAAGCTGCAAACATCGAAATCATGTAGCATTGAAATAAACACGACTAAAACCACAAAAAAACGGGAAAGGAGAGAAAAACCAGCGTAGATGGGAAAAAGAAGATGACCAAAATGGTCAGATTTAGATTGCAGCCTAACCCAATCTGTCTCTGTGTTGGTTTTGGTAGATTGAAGGCCTGCTTCCATACTGGTCACCATGTGTGGGTTCATACATATGAAAAAGGCAAATGTAAACCACTTCTGCTTTATCTGCATAGGCAAGGCCACAAACTAGATCTAAACTCCCACTGTTTAAGTTATCAAGACAAACATAGGGTTGAATAGAGAAATAGATTGAGCTTGATTACCATATAATTTGAATTTAAAGATGCCACCAATCATTTGGACAGATTTTAAAATTAATTTTAGGGGACAGAAACAGGGTAACATTGGCCACACTCTTGTTGAAAATAGTACAAGTAGATGGTTAGTGGTTACAAGGGAACACTGTTCTTTCCCTTTCTGAAACTACACCTCATTTTAGGCACATTAATGTACTGTGTGTAGTGTTTTTCTTTCCATGGAGCGTCTCCCCTTTTTACTTCTAACAAAAGCCTTCTGTCACCACATAGATTTGATTCTTGGCCAACTGCTAAATCATGTAAGTTTGTAAACAGATGTGCCTGCCTATGGGATTTTAAATGCATCAAACTCACGTGTCTTTTGTCAACAGGAAAACTGGTTATGAACTTAAAAGATGACAAAGAAATGTACGTGCAAATAAGTGCCACACATTTAAGGTCAGAATCTCTAACACTTAAACACTAATTCAACACTCTGTTTGTTACAGTCTGCTGCTTTTTTTCAAGTGCTGACAGAAAGCAAAAGTCCCTGGGTGGCATTCATTGTGATGTCAGGTGTGTATTACTATCTGTCTCAAAATCTTAACATTCTTTGAGATACAGTACAATGGTGTTAAAGATAAACAAACTTTGCACAAATTATACATTTGTTCAAAAGTATCCTTTATACAGTTCAGTCGCAGCACATCATTCTCAGTGAGGGTTTGTTCTGTCAAATCAATCTAATTTAGGGCTAATTCAGCTCTAATTTAGGCCTGTTCCAACAGCATATAAGTCTATGTTTAAGTGGCAACAGTGCTGCATTATGTGTTTGGGCATGCACATCTGCATGTGAGAAAAGAAACAAAAATATTAGAAGAGGTGAAGAAGAGGTACACAGCAGCCTGGGGTGCTCTACATGTAATTCAATCACGGTAAACATATTGGATGCTGAGTAATGACAGATAACTGCAGGGAGTTAATGAAGTGGATGAAGGCTTTTCATAGTGTAAAGTGACTGTGGACAGACAATACTATAAGAATCACTCATATTGGCTTATAGATAAATGCAGACTGTTTTATTGATGTTCCTGCTTTGACAGTTCCCAGACGTTTTTTATTGTTTGCCAACTTAAACACCTTCAACATTTGCTTTAAATTTGCTTTTGCTGATCACCAGATGGCAGATGAGTGACTTTGAAAGCAGTTGTGGTTGTAGGACTGTTATTCTTAGTGCAACATCCGAGATTTTTTGCCAAACCCCCTACACATGCAAAGCAAAATCCAAGGCTGGGCAATACTCAAACATGCTTTTGTCATTGCATAGTGAATCACTAATCAGTATACTAGTGAATACTAATCATGGTATAGGAATCCTCCATTTCCATAAGCTAGACAGGAGTAATATGAGATAAAATGGAGGGCAAACCTGCCATTCTCAAACAAAACTACAGCTTCAAAGCCACATCTTAGATTGGCTGCTGATTTTATTATAGTCATACAATAATGCACTGTACTCTATATGCTTGTAAATTATAATAGGTACAAAATTCAGGCCTTTTTGCTACCTTTGATCATTTACACTTTTGTCTTGAATGCCTAGAACCATTATAAATCAGACACCGGACTCTGTGACTGTGCTGTCTGAATGTCTAAAGTGCAGATTGAAACCAGATGACAAAGGGTGTTAAGCCTGGTGCAATGCAGTTCCCATTAAAAGAACCAGATAAATCCTATTTAACATCTGCCAGACTCATCAAAATCAAAGGTAGCATAAATTACATCAACCATAGAAAACACAGTTTGAGAGGTTGGAAGGGAAACGTGACTAACCCAACACACATACAAATATTGCACTTTATATTGATAAGCTGAATAGCTAAACTACCAAACTTTCAACCCACATTTCATCTTGATCAGCATGATTAGAGACTATACTCTAGGAATAGGGAAGCTGTTCCCACATCTTGTAAGGGTGAGGCTACCACTGGTGCAGCTGGATACTGACTGAAGGTGTGTGGCACTAAGGCTGGACATTTGAAAGACCACAGCACTCAGTGAGTAAGTGAAAACTTTGCATGAAGTTGCAGCAGTATTAGAATTTGTGTGTGAGTGCTTGTTTGTGGAGACGTACATGGTTTCTCTGGCAAAGAACTCACATAATCACAGCTGCAAATATTGCAGTCAACAAATTTGCAGCTTCATGAAGTAACATACAAAGTCAGACAAACACACATGCCCATACATTATCTGATCAGTCACGGCAGACGGGTGCGCCGTCTGAGATAAGCAAAAGGTAAGCAAAAGTCTTCCTGTCTTCTCTGGAATACCATGACTCATGATAAACATATTTAAACACCAAAATTGCAGCAGACTCAAAACAAAAAGATTAAGTGTGTGGTTTAAAAATTTCCAGGCTTAGTTGTGTCTCTGCCCCATACCTTGACCCATAAAGGCTCCTTGCAGGGCATCCTTGGCAGTACCAAAGCCCAGTTCTCTGCACACCACACTGGCTGCACTGCGGTCCCACATATGGTCCACTATGGTCCCCCATTTTCCATCACGGAGCACCTCCACACGACCCTCGCCCAACCTGGGGCCTGCTTTCAGACGCACGGGCTGTACAGAGCAGCAAAGGAAATATGAATTAATTTCAGTTTATGTGCAATTCATAAAAGGCGGCACAGTGGTGCAGTGGTTAACACTGTCGCCTCAGAAGGTCCTGGGTTCAATTCCCAGGGTTGGCCAGGGTGTGTTTGCGTGCATGCAGACATGCAGTTAGGTTAACTGACTGACTCTAAATTGCCCGTAGGTGTGAGTGAGTGTGTGAATGGTTGTTTGTCTATATGTGGCCCTGCGATAGACTGGCGACCTGTTCAGGGTGTACTCTGCCTCTCGCCCATATGACAGCTGGGATAGGCTCCAGCACACCCGTGACCCCTGCGGGCACTAAGCGGTATAGAAGATGTATGGATGCAATTCATAAACACACTGTATAGCTGAGTTTCTGAGAATTTTTATTAGTCTTACCACAACTGGATGTGGAGCCTGTGGTCTTCCTGAGGACATACGAGAAAACTGGGGCCCTGGTACACATTTGACCACTGCATGCCTCCCGTTCTTACAAGGAGTGGGACTACGGGGGATGGACAGCTGAGCATGGCACTCTGACAAACTGTTTTCATTGCCCAAACAGTGAACTTTCTCTACCCAGAATCCTTTCTTCTTTGCCATGATGCTCAATCTAGAACATGAGAAAGTATGTTTTTGGTAATATATTCTGACAATTTAAATCTTCATTTTTTTATTTCTCAGTAAAAGTAAATGTTTATAAATCAGTTAGTAATTAAACATTCAAAGCCCAGTTGCCTCATCCAGATTTTCTGGGTTTTGATTCAGATTTGTGTGGGATTTACCAGATGTCATTGACTGCAGGGAACAGAAGCAAACAAACCTACTGCTTTCATTACATGTTATTTAAATATTACTACAGGTTCTTTAAATTAAAAACATTAGTTCTGCCATCTTAGTTTCTCATGTCTCAGAGTTAAAATGGTCATGAAGTGTATGGCTAAGAATTATGAGGAAGAGATGTCTTTTTATTACCTTGTTGAAGGGTCTGCAACCTTGTTGTCCCATATTTTCCTGTAAAAGAGAAATATTAATGATACCTCTGTGTATCAACACATGTACATCGACCTGTGAGTTGATAAGGTAAGCAATTTCTCAACAAAAAGATACAGATTATAAGATCCACTGTAGCAGCAGCTGTTAGTTTTATAATGTAACTTGGTTGCAGGGGAAGGATTCCTGTCACAGAGAGTATTGGCATAAAACAGCCCATGAACAATGACTTGGTTTTTACTGTTTCATTGTGATATAGGATTTTGGTCATATGGCTCAGCCCTCTGTAGTTCAGCTCAGATGCAGACTTAATCCACAAAATGAGTCATATGGCTCCAAATATAACTTTTGTATGTTTTTTAATGAGCGGGTCAAGTGTCCTTGAAGTTAGTGTAAAGTTAGGTACATTCATGGTATAATTTGGGAATGCATTGTTTATGTTCATGTTGTTTTTTTAGTTTCCATCACCCTTTCTTGTTTTATAGGTCCAGTAGTGTCTTTCCATCTGGAATGTGGGCTGCTTGTTATTGAACATATTTATGTTTAGGGTAAGCTGCTAGTGCATCATATGTTCTAAAGTTATAAGGCACAACTTCCTGTAACAGAAGAATAAGTGTATAACAGGAACGTATTGTGTAATTTTATCCATATGATCAACCTTTACAATACAAAACAAACCTTTTGACAGTACTACTTTCATGTCTGACTTTGACAATCTCTGTTACATTGCTGTAATATCACAGACATGTACATAACCACAAGATGTAAGATCTATAAAAGAATTTAAAAAACACAAAGATATTTTGAACTACATTGTTAACCCCCAAAGCCATGTGCAGTCTAAAGAATTGTGACATTCAACATCAGTGATGTACAACATTTCTGGGAAAACAGGGTTTGACCAAGCACGCCATACAAACAAAACCTCTGGCACTACGCTGTGCTGCACATTCAAGAAAGGCCAGAATCAAATTTATGCACCAAGTAAGCTGGCTAGCTTTCGAGAGCAGTGGTGAGGAAAGCCTTCTGTTCTCTGGCAGACGCACAGAGCAGACATGCCACACAGACCTTGCCAGGACATCCCCAAACCACTGCAAAGTGAACACACCATCACCAACATTCACATCAAATATACCAAAACACTCAAGCTTCACAGCCTGAATTTTAAAGGGTCTTTATCAGTGGCATGCAAAACAATAGTTCATGATGCATGAAAACTGTATTGATAATTTTAGAGATAAACATTATAGAATTCTTTGTCCAGGATATAAGCCATATTTACACGGGTACACACATATATAGATGGCTTTCATCAAAATAAGATGGTGAGGTGTAGTTTTATACAGCAAAACACACATCACAAAACAGTCAGGAAATGTTAAACATACCCCAATGCTGATGTCAGTGGCATTCGTATTTAAAGAAGCAAGCAGTACTGAGGATATTTGTATGAAACCACAGGCAGGTAAATATTTGTGATTCTGACTTGAATTCTAGACATTCCCGTAAAGTTAAAGCAAAAAACCTTCAAAACAAACAGAGAATGTTGGAATCAAGAGAAACCTTGTCATTATGTTATATTGATGTTAGATGTTGACTGTATACTTTCCAAAATCAGGTAAGGCAAGGAGCCAGTAGGCCTGTCACAAATATTATTGTCTGACAAGGCAAAAAACATTTTTTTTTATTTCAGCATTCATTTATCACACAAGGTGTTTTGCAAATTGCATATACTATGTGTGAATAAACACAAACATTAAGAGCTTAAATTCCACATACCAGTAAATACATTCTCAATTCCTTTAACAACCATACATGCAACCTGTCAAATCAAACTTGATGAGGCAAAAACGTCCCATAATACTAAATTACATACAGTAAATGAAGCTGTACGAAATGGCACGAGATGTGTTGCAAATTGTGACTGACATAATGTGTAGAATTTTGTGATTATTCTTTACTGTGTCTTGAATTACACTTGTAAAGTATTTTAAATGTGTCTACCATGTGGCTTTGAAGTAACATGCCAACAGGGATAGAGGCATACACGCACACAATTTCCCATAAGGCAAACATGTCTGTGACTTGTTTGTGACCTCACCACAGACAAATCAACTAACACCCCCCCACCCTTCCCAACAAGACTACACAGGCTATAAAAGATACCTTCAGGTCTTTCACTGGACTGAATTACAGTACTATTACTGTTTGTTAATCTTGAACTACGTCCAAGGACAACAAAATGTTGTACATAAATGTAATGTTTTAATATATAAAAGCCATTAATTAAAAATTAAGTGCCTCTCTTCGCTTTAAATGTTATGACTATCTCCATAAAACTTATTATAACCGTAATAGGTAGTATGAATCAGAGCATTTCTCTACAAGCTGATGCTGATGCAATGAACACACAGTTTCAATATTAGTTTGCTTTCCACTTACACAGTGTTCATCAGCCATGCTCAACCAAACATCTAGCACTTGTTATCAAGGCAAGAAAACAGACTAATGATAGGGAGTTCCACCCGCCTGTTAAAAAACAAGCATTACACCACTGTTTAGGTTTTACCAGGCTTACACTACTCACTTTTTTTTAGTTCATCTGGTTTTAATGTTAAACACATAAATTAATTATTTTTTTAACTGCATTACATTTTTTCCACTAAGAAAGATACTTTGTTAGCTGCTAAGAGCAGTGGATAACATCTGCTTGCAACGAAAAACACACAAACTTGCTTGAAAACATTTTACCAGCATTTATAGTTTATCATTTTAGTTTAATATGCTCCTTTTACAAAACGCTTGGCATTTACAGCTGTGAAAAATGCTTGATAACATGTTTTGCAGTACAAATCAAGAAACAGTAAATTGACTTCCCACACAGAGCATATTGAAGCCAACATTCAAAGATTTATTTTTACCATAGTTTGAGTATCTATAAAAAAGATCTTGCATGTCAAATAGTTGCTAAATATTTCCATGTTGACCAGAACGAGCTGATAAAAATCATGCTTCGATTTTAATTTTAACATCAACTTCAGTTTTGAAAGCCAGCTTCCACAGTCTGTTCCATAGCACAGAAACAGACATGTACTCAGAAAATAAATTAGAGAGTAGGTCATTCAGGAAGATCACACAGACATCAGACAGGAAAACCAGACTCTGTCACACAAAAATTTGAAAACGACACCGTCATAATATGAAATTTTAAGCTGAAACATAATTAAACATAAAATGCTGGTTATGTTCCCAAATCACTACAGTGACAGAGGAAGACAGGCAGCTGCTGACACAGCAGGCCACACTGCAAACTGCAGTTGTAATTGGACATATTTCACACGAGCAAGCAAAAGTCTGGCTCATCTGACTGCTGCTCTTGTTCCTTCTCCATCTCCTCTTCCTGCTCCTTCACCAACTCTGTCTTACTGTCTCTCTCACACACACAGCTATAATTGGGGGTGTTTTTTTCACTCTCAGCAGAAACCCTGGAGAGCCTTGGGCCTGACCAACCTGTAATTACAGCATCTTCAGAGTCTCATCCAAAAGACACACAGGGTTGACAGACATGGCATGGTTTGAGATTTCTAAGAATGGACCGAGAGACTTGGTGCTAAGTGAAGGAATGGGGGGCGCGGTGGTGTGACTGGCTAAATTTGATCAAACCATGCAATACAACCCAAAGCTATTTGGCAACTAGTACAGCAGTTGATGTTACATGAAAACTGAACATCAAATTGTCTCAAACCCATTTTTTCTGTCACTCCTATTACATTCTGTAATCACAATTATAGTGGAAAGTTTAGTCAGAGTGCAAACCTTACAACTACCATTAAGTCCTGGCTGAAGCTGAAATAACCGATCATAGCTTCTGGCTGTTACTGTCAATTATATTTAGTATATAATCACCACACCCCATTTCATCAACAAATATAAGATCCCATGCTGATTTTAAAAATAAACTGCTGTAAATATAACTAGTATAGGGTATATCACTAACAGCTGCAATGTGGCACGTGTATGCGTTCAACCAATCTGAAGCCAAAAACACAAATTGTGAGAGAAAAAATATGCATCTGTGGAGGTGGAAAATGGGTACTGATTTGGAAACAAACACATCATTGTGGCTGAGACCTGTATAGTCCCTGAAGCCTCAGCAAAACATCAGGTCATAGCCCGAAAGACAGACCAGATTTATCAAATCATAACCACTTCCACTAACCACTTCAAACATCTGTCCAGCTTATTTCTCACTCAACTATTACCGCTCACCTCCTGCTCTTTAGGATCAAATGATGAAAATGGAAGTCAAAAAAGAACATGAACAACATCACACCTGCAATGCAGGAAGGAGTACCGTAATAAATGATCTAGTATAGACTATGCACAGATTCAGGGCAGGTTGTTCAACAGCAGCTCATTCTGAGGACCATTTATTACTAAACATATTATGCCTGATGATGCTCTCATCCAACCTCAGAAGACTGTTATAGCTTTACTGTGTCTGCAATAACACAGAGTTCAAGGAAGGTAGTTTAATTCAAGGACAATGCAGAAATACTTTTAGTGAGTGAGCGTGCTTCAATAGGGGTAGAGTGTAAAGTAGATAAAATGTTAAAATGTCTATAAAACAAATAGGTTACCTCCTCAAGAGTTACAGCTTTTCATTAGCAAAAGAAATGTAACACCTACAGTGCCCAGACCAACTGTGAATTCGACTGGAGGAGGCAGCTTTCCAAGACCAAGATTCAACTAGGCCTCCTTCCACTCAGGACAGTAAATAGTCAGACACAATTCATCCTTATAATAGCAATGGAGTAATTCGATTCTAATGTGTGGCCATCCTGTGGTTTAAGAGCAGAACCTTCCCAAAACCACTATCTGTTTTTTCCAGCAGAAGAAAAGAATTTTAGATCTGTGTCAAAGGGGCAAAAAAGCAGTTCTCATTGTGAAAGTGTTTGCACATGTACATGCTGGGGATGGATATCAAACATGATTGAAATTGATTTTGAATAGGTTAGACTGGTAGTACTCTCATGTCTGTCCAGTAAATATGTGACAGGGACTTTCAGCTAGTTAGCTTAGCGTTAAAAATCACACAAAAACTAAATCTCTTGTATCTCTCCCGGACCACTCTGTCATGATATTGTCCGACAGGTATATATACATATATTTGAGAATTTCTCTGGACCGCCCAAAAAAATGCTTCCAATTACCATGCATATGACTGTCAGTAGTCCACAAATACACAGCAAAAGATGTAAAGCTGTGGCCACTCACGGCTAGTTTTTCCACCACTGTGCTTGTTACTATCTATGCCTTATGTCATGTATACTGTTTGTTTTTTCAGGACACACACAGCATGACTGTGATTTATTGCATACAAATGAGTAACAGTGTGTCAAGTAGCATAATGTTGCCTTGGTAATCTTTGTGGGTGAGGCTGTTCATCTTATCCACTGTCATATTGTAATTATATTGTCCACAATATTTTCTATTTAACGATGTTCTTTAATGGAAAAAAGACAAACTAAAACATAAATGACACACTTGGCATTTTTTTTAAAGATAATAATAATTCTTAAGTACTGCTGACAATCCAAATCTAGGGTACTGGATTGACAGCAGTATGAAAACAATTTGAAATTATACCAGCCCTACAACACGCACCCCCCACCCACACACACAGATACACACAATGACAGCTTGTCACACATTCTGTTGGATTTTAAATTTTAAGAGATGCATGGCTGACTCATGCATGCAGAGGCTGTCCCGCCAGTAAGTTTTGTTGGGTTCACAAAGAGCCTCATCCCACCCTCCAGGAGCTACCTCTGTCTCACACATGATATCTATGGGACAGTTAAAGTACAATCGGTAGGGATATTACACCCCAGCATGGGAATCTAAAAGTTAAAACGAGACTGTTTTTCTGAGAGCTGCAAGGTGAAGATAGCATCAGAAAGAGACAGGGAGAGGGTGAGAGAGGCAATGAGGTGAGCAGAGGTGATTTGCCTAGAGAGAGGTGCAGAGAAAGGGCAGTAAAGATGGGACAGGGATCCTTTTATCATCATCCTGGGGCTGAGGAATGGCGAGAGGAATAAAGAATGAAACAGAGGGGAAGTACCTGTGGGAGGAAGATAAGTCCAACGAAAAGCCTTTACTGGAAATGGCTCTAAACAGGATGCGTTTTTATTCATTTCACAATGGCATGAGTGGTATAGCGCGTTAGCTATCTGAACTGCAACCAACAGCCCATTGTTTTGTCATGTAAATGGAGTTCACAAAGGTAAACTGTGTTGCTCTAGGTGCAGCTGGTAGGAGACATGCATACTCACCTGTATGTTTTGACATTGTGCTGAGCAGCCTCTGGAAAGCCAAGCATCCCACACACAACCCGGCTGCTGTTGAGACTCCAACCCAGGTCACAGACCTGCCTCCATCTCCCAGCATGCTTCACTTCCACGGCACCCTCTGTGATCAGACTCTTTTTCTTGGTAACCATGAGGATTGGACGGAGACGGACCTCCTCGATTCGCACTTTACTGTAACCCTTAAGGAGGATACAAATTACTTTTCCTGTTACAAACCTTTCAAAGAATAACTCAGAAATATGTCTGAGCTAAAATGTTGTACCTGGTAGAGCTGGTGTCTTTGGAACATGTCATATGAATGTCCATTGCCATTATAGTGGTATCCTGAAAGCCTGTGGGTGGCAACAAGGCCCCGCCACTGAGGCGCAGGGCTGCCATTGGGCCTGTTGGCAGTGGTGTAGCCTCTGCTAGCTGTCTGATCCAGCCTACGCTCAGGTGTGCACACCACTCCCAAGTCTTCAGAGTGTTTACAGTCATTTATCCCCCAACCGTTGTGTTTACAGTCCTTCAGGGACTTCTCTGAGCCTTCACATTGTACATTATCCATCCATATCGGGCCTTGTATAAGGACAAACAATGCACTCATTAGTCATTGTGAATTTCATTGATCGTTCAACAGACAAACTGGGCATCTATGCAATGGCTTGAAATAGTCCCTAAACACCTAACACTTGACTTTTACTGGCACTCTGATTTAAGGTTGCACCTCAGTGGCGTGTTTAGCAGTAGATACACGGTATTTTATAAGGCAGCGTGCTGTAGATCATACTCCTTGAATCCACTCAACCTTCTCTTTAATTTGGATTTAAAAGCAGCAGTAAAGAATGTCCATAAACCACAGCAAGTGTTGCACAACTCTGGCAAGCGATGGCTGTCATTATTTTAAAACAAATGCTCTTTTCAGGCAATATATACGCTTTACCAGTCTGCCAGGAGACCTTAAAAGATGCAGACTCCAAACCCACAGCACATTATCTTGCCATTTTATAACTTTAGCTATTTTGGATGTCTTAATTGGTGGTCTTTTCATGAAGCCATACATGCTCTGAATGTTTATTCAATTTCCTGCTTTCCTGTCATTGAGTCTAAATGATATAAATACTATTTAATGGGTGTGTTTTATACGTATACAGAAAGGCACAGGTGTAATTAATACTATTAATTAACAGAAGCGTCAGTGAGTAAGTGCCAGTGAGTCTGCCTGCATAGTAGGCTGAAAAAATGATTAAAGGTACAGGCCTCATTTCCTGTGACATGCCAGTGTCCTACTTTGTCTTATCACTCACATCAAATCAGTTTGCCATCTAAATGATGATCATATGATTTTCTGATTAACAAAAGCGGCTTAATTGGTAATGTTCTCTCACCTTGGCCTTCTCCATACTTTGCGCTGTGTGCCCACGTTATGCCTCCCTGGAAACCCAGCTCTCTGCACACCACGTTAACCAGTTTGATGTTCACTTCGTCATCGCAGACCGTCCCCCATGTGTTGTCGTGCAGCACCTCCAAACGCCCTTCGTGTGGCACGCTTCCCGCCAAACGCACCTTGACAGCAGGTGCACGAGGCGCCCTGCGCTGAGAGGACGTGGGCCGCCGAGGTTCGGCACGAGCGGGACAGAGGAGGGGCAACAGCAGCAGGACGAGGAAGCTCGAGCGGAGGGTGCGGGTCATGGCGGTGAGGGGGGTCTGCAGGTAAAGGTTGAAACAGCGCCATTCAGTGTTCTGTAAGACTGGCTATTAAACGGTGACATCCTCTGGACAAAATAATTCAGGTGGTCAACTCTGTGGCAGAATACAGCCCCTTATGATGTTATCAAGAAATGATTAGTGTGCAGAGTTAGCAAAGTGCTCGTTTATCTGTCGGTAGGAACTTGTCATCTACTCCCCAAAAGTATGAAATGAATATGTTTCAGTCAAATGTAGCTATATAATTAGAGACACACTGTTCACTTTTGTATTTCAGTTTACATGAATAAACATCCCCCTAGGCTAACTAACCAGACCAAAGAACTAGATTGGTTTTAATTGGAGGTTAAGAAGTGTCACAGCCAAAAAAGAAAGCAGTTGTGGAGTCAGACACTGAAACACTATATCACTGCAAGCCACAGGACAACACTGAGCACAAAACACACTAAATCTGTTTATCTACCACATGATAAAACTATGATGGGACAGACTAACAACCAGGAAACAGGCTTTCCAAGGTAAAACTTAGTAAATCACGCTGAGATAAATACAGCTTGTACAAAGCCTTATCCTGTTGTCCTCAATTTGGTGTAAGAACACAACGCAAAAAAAATGTTCTATATGTTTGAACTTTGGCTGTATTATAGCTAATGGATTTTTTTAAAAATCAGTCAAGGAGAAAAGACACCTATGCCTGCACCTCAACCATTCTAACACCTGTTGAACTAGCATGTGTAATTTTAAAAATGCAGAACATGTACAATAAAGCCAACCAGTGAAATATAAAAATATAAATATTCTTCATCAAAAAACAAATAAATAATAAATAAAAGGAGAATGTAAGGTGAAAGTTCACTCACCTGGCAGGCAGCAAATGTTTGCAGTGGTGGACTTCACTGGCTGGGGGAGAGTGACTCAGTGAAGGAGTGTGTCTACTAAATGCTCTCCTTAGTCAATCCTCCCCTCATCCCTCCTTCTCCCAATATCCCTCCCTGCCTCCCTCACTCCCTCCTTCCTCCCATGCTCTCTTCCACACTAAGTTTTCTTTTTCTCATATATATTCACATATTCTCATATCAGTGTTGACCTAAAATCTAATGCTAAAAGACTGGTTTATCAGATTTCAACATCTAATAATATAAAATAAAAGGTTCTCTCCACTGATGGAGGATTTGTCATTTTAACTTATTCAGTGTGCCCGTCTGTGCTGACATTCATATAATTATGGATGAATACTACTAATAGCATTGCTGAATGAGCGCTGAGATGAAACATGAGACAGTCTTTCATCACAGATAAATGAGTCTGTCAGTGATTTTTCTTTTCAGAAATTACTCTCTAGCTAGCAGAAGAGTCATGAGTTTCAAGATCTGATATTTTGTACCTTATCTGAAGTAGACATAATCCATTATGAAAACAATTTACATTATAAAAGCAAGTGTGTTTTTTTTACACCTCTTCTTTAACGGTCAGAGTATTACACAGCTTTAGGTTAAATGTGTGTGAATGTAACCAACAGGAAGTACTCTGGCTCCAGAATAGTTTCAAACATCAACTGCAAGTGCCTTAAAGAAGCTCCCTATACCGCAGGGTAGATATTTCCTTGTTGAGAAAGCCACAAACCACCAACTCTAAAATAGGCCCAGCCTCACCGTAGCCATGGTGAATGTGTCTGATGAGCATATGCCATACCACCCATGCCCAGGAGAACATTACTATATTGTAACCTATCATCATGCTATAGAAAGCATAAAGATTCAATCTGTCACTGTGCATCCAGATTAAATAATTAAATCATATGTATTGCTTTCCAGTGTAGGTCAGTTTAGTGCTCAGTCTTGATCCAATTTAGGTTTCTTCCAGATGTCTGCTAAGGCCATTCTACATGTCTAAAAGTTGTTTGTTTAGTTTTTGAATCATTTCAGGAGGATATGTGACAAATTTAGCTACATGGAAATGTTTGGCCTCTGGGTGTTGTGTTGATCAACTTTATTTCAGTTTTCAAGTAAACATCAGTGGGCACCCTTTTAAGGCAGCAAGGTTTATTCATAGACATGAAAAATTACAATCATGACAGGGGAGGTAGGAAGTGAAACATCCACCACAACTGTAAAAACACTCAACTCCTATGCAGACTTTCACCAGGGTGAAAAAAAATCACATTACATATAAGTGTATTTGTGTTCACTCATGTAAACTTTGAAGCTGTAATTGAGATGTTGTGTGATGTGTGTGCCACTGATGGTGTGACTGGTTGGCAGGATGATGGTCCCTCCCTGACTGGTAAACCCGAACAGGAAGAGCAGACCCCCTATTAGTGGGGCCAAATCAGAGGGATCTTTAAGGTTGAAAGCAGAAAAGAGAAAGGTAAGAAAAAAAGGTAACAGGGGAAGGGAGGGCTAAGGTTAAAAACATAACTATCATTGTTGTGTGTGACATACATCCATTTTAACTTGTAATGTGCTGTTGGATATCACACTAATTAAACTAGACTAGACAGGTGTTCTAGACCATGTGCCAAGACTTAACAGCTGAGTGGCTGTGTGTGCTAGTGAGAGTATGTTACAGGGCTCTTGGAGGGCTCAAATGGCTAAGAGTGTCTGAGCCAAGCAGCTCTCTGTGGTGGAGCACGCTCTCTCTCTCTCTCCCCATCTCTCTAATTACACCGACCGAGCCGACTCTGCCCTTACCCACAATCTGTGGAGGCATGAAATAAATACATGTCCTCCAACAATAAACAACCTTTTCCAAATGGCAGAACCTCCTTACGCTCACCCCCACTACCATCTCTCCAGGTTTTCATAAGCGCATGTTTTATGGGGGATATGCTGTACAGTGTGTATTTAAAACAGGGTTAATATCAGAGGATGTCAGCTTCACACACAGTTGAAAATGATGTGTAACAAGTGAAAATCTTAACAGGTGTTCATACACCTAACATCTAAAAGGGACATGCAATTCTAAGCTGTAGTTCATTTCAGGATTGCAATTTCACATAGTCATGGGAATTTAGTCATAGCAGCAGAAACAAAAGTATTTAGATGTGTGTTCCTAATATGGGTCAAGTTCCAAAAATACTAGATCCTACATTTCCCATAATGCATTGACCACCTGCGCCATCTTTGAAAATGTGATCATATTTAAAGCCCCACATCTCCAGTCTATAGTGCAAGCATTCTTTTGAAATTACAACTCTGTGAGCTAAAATTTTTAACAAGCCAAGTGGCACTCTTTTCACAAGTCAACTAACACTCATGTATAAAATCTGTGGAGTGTTCCTTTAATTTTGCAGCATCTTATGTTCTTAGATCTCACTTCCTTTGTTGAAAATATTATATGTGGCGTAATAGTTGCTTTTCCCACACATTCACAGTACTGTTACCATGTCTACATCTCCCACTAGTCTGAGTGCCTACAGGTTCTCTACTGCCTCTTTCTTTCAGGTGCCACATGTCTTTGACTAGCGATCACAGAGTTACTATTACCTCTCCTCTCCCCCTCCCCACACACACACACGAACACACACCAGTCTGGCTTGTTTTTATTTACTTGGTCAGTGATGGAAAACTTTAAGCAATGTCTTGGTTTCTTGAGATCAAATAAGATAAATGTATATGCATTACATAGACTAGTTAAGTTGGTGACAAAGTTTAGTGAAAACCTTTCAAGTACAATACTGCCACCTTGTGGAAGTCAGGGCAGCAATACAACACTGCAAGAAAATTTATGCTTAACATATTAGCAAAATAACTGCATATGTCAGATTTTTTTTTCAGTTTGTGCCATTACTCAAGTATGCACTCAAAACAAGTTGTATAAGTGGTCAGATATATTTATTAAATATAAAATATTCTTTTTTGCAGTGCAGTAATGAAAATATATTGGAAGGATTAACAGAATTGCAGTGCTCCGGTTATCAAAGTGTACATTGTGATTAAAAATGCATTTTTCTAAAATAGTTTGAAACAGTTTTAAAGAACAAAACATCGACAAAATATCTGACATCAAACCAGGGGGAAATGTCTGTATAAGCCGAAATATCCATAAAATGAAATTAAAATACGCTATGGTAATACACAATGCATATCGTCAGTTACAAAATTAAATACAATGTGCAACCCGTTAACAGCACCAGCACCAAATTGTCAAGTGCAGCCTTAAGGTTTTGGTGTTCAATTCCTTTTTCACAAGTTTTAACCGCATGACTGAAAGTAATACAAGAAAAGCAGAAGTGCAGCATGTGACAGCAGCATTGGCACCAAATGGTTCTTAATAATGCTTGTCTCTTAAAAGGCAGAAATAAAGAGAAGATGGGTCTTTTATAAAATGCAACCTACTGTAAAGTGAAAGGCAAAGGGCCAGTAAAATAAAATAATTCAGCTCCCAAGTTTTATCGTAAAAAGAAATAGAAAAAATCTTAGGTATAAATAGGACAATAAATACTAGTAAATGTAGTGTGGAAAACCAGTTGCGGTAGCTGTAATTGTTGATACACACATATGCCAATACAAATGAACTGCCTAGTGTTGTTACTGCTGAAAGAATGATACCGTTTTCAGTGTGAAACCATCAGATGAGGCCTTCTTTGGTTCACTGAAATACTGAACTTGAGACCACAAGGTCAAAAACACTGCTTGTAAAGATTTAGAAGTCAGTGGAGCATGTACACATGACAGAGCATGATTTTTTGTAAGGCACTGTGCTGTAGTATGAAGTAATTTAGCAGTGATATCACCATATTTGTCAAAAGCATTAACATGACAGGTGGTTGGTATATGTATGTCTGACACACAACAGACAGTCAAGTTTGCACTTTTCGTTTGCATAAACATCAAGCCGTGATGTTTACTATGCAAATGTACCAAGAAAGTATTTTGCCTTTTCTATTGCTGGGATAAAGACTGGGCTCACAGACCAGTGTCTCAACTATCTTCTATAGTTAACACAGAAGAACACAACAGGGAGAGGAAATCTGAAGAAATGAAGAAAACTTGTCATAAACATGCAATCCTTAACAAAACGACTACTTAAAAATACCTCTCTGGCACAATCTCACCAAAACGTGAACACTGTAGCCTTCATATAGTAGTTATCCTGCTGGACTGCATGATTTGATTTGAGGCACATGTGCAACTATTATTTCTTCCACAGCATACTAGTATTGCTATGTAGAACAATGAGTGCTCCATAATCTTTCATGTCAGTTCAACAGACACACAGTCTGAGGATCCAAACTTTTAACAAAAAGGCAGCCAATAAGTAACTGAAGTGAAACTACGTGTATTATTTTGCAGTACCTCACATCCAATTTGCAGCCCTTGTGTCAATTTACCCTTTTATGACGATCTTAGATAGGGCTACACAGAATATTATGAAGACACTAGTCTTTGGTCTATTGGAAAATTTGCTGATATTGGCACACAAACTGTGAATATAAAGTCTAGGCCCAATGTGAAATACAGACTGATGTCAACAGTTGTGAGATGTGGATGAAGCTAAACCTAAATCCAAACTATACGTTAAAATTATGGTTAAGTTACTCTACTTAAATAGGGCAAGGAACACTGCTTTAATGAAGGAGGGGCTCCAGGATCACCACTAAAGAACCATGGCCTGAACAATTCATACAGTTCTTTCATTAGTTTTTTTTTCAATAGCGGACAAAGCCTTCCTGCACTTCCTCATTATGTTGTAGCCCTGTGAGGTTAAGTTGTGTTCCTTAAAGCAGGAGTACGTCACCAAATGCCATGAAGGGTTGCAAATATTAAGGTTTTTATCCAAAACACCAGGTAATATTGTTGCTCCTATCTGGTTAAAGTACCATTGAGCAGTATCATCTAGTATGGTGTTTGGTTGAAATAAAACCTTCATACTCACAGTCCTTTGTGGCACACGTGTGACATTCCCAGCCTTCTGACCCTTAGAAAATTCTGGTCCATTCTGCCGTAGTAAATATTTTAAGCCCAGAAAACCTGGTCCAGTAAGTACCAGCTTCTTTCTGCACACTACTGAGGCAGATCATAGCTTGAGTTCAAGGCTGCCAGGGCTTCCTGTCCTTCCCTTTCTGATCAGGAATGTGTTTGTAGCGACATTTGTCTCCAAAATGACAACCAGTGGTTCTCCAGAAGTAACACTCATCACCGTTCACTGGGCCACGTCGTCGAGGTCTAGACAAACAGAACAACAGCAGAGAGAAAATATGCACAAACAGTATATTAGGTATACAACAAAAAAAATGCAGTTGTATGATTTCAGTGACTTAAGACTGTTGTGCTTCTTACCCAGTAGTTGCCCCTGCCTGCTGGGTTACAGGGAGACAGGTCTTAAGTGGAATGGGAAGGAACCTCTGGGTATGACGGTCAGGATAGCGCACCACTAAACGTGTGTTCTCAATACAATAACCCTGTGAGAGGAAGTGTACATGCAATATCCATAACCATGCTCTTTAAAACAGGCACAAGATTGAGAAAGGGGAACCAAAAATCAGTACTCACATTTAGTTTATCCATGGCTCGTGCTGCCATGATTGCATTCTTGAAGTTGACAAAGGCACAGAATCTGTCATGCAGCACACGGATACTCTCTATATCACCATACCTATATAGCAAACAAATAACAGACAACCCACACTTTGATTAAATACCAGATATTGATATTTCTGTTCAAAAAGTAAGTGTTTTTAAAAGTGAAATCCATCTACAGTGCTGCAAAAAACTATGTATTTGCCACCTTCCTGAATTTTTTGCATGTTTCTCACAAATGATTCAGATCAAACAAATTTTAATATTAAACAAAGACTGCCTGGGTAAATACAAATGCAGTTTTAAAGTTGTTGGTGGCAACAACTGCAAGCATTTGCAATAACTGTCAATGATTCCTTCACATCACTGTGGAGGAATGTTGGCCCTCTCTTCCTTGCAGCGAGTTTTAATTCAGTCACATTGGAGGATTTCAAGTTTGTTTAAGGTCATGCCACAGCATCTCAATCGGGTTTAGGTCAGGACTTTGACTAGGCCAATTCAAAACCTTCAAATCATTGTCCTGCTGCGTAAACCAAGCGCACTTGAGTTTAAAGTTAAACTAATGGCCGGACATTCTCCTCAATTCAATCAATTATGGGGGTGACATTTTCACATAGGGCCACCTTTTTCCTTAATAAATTAAATCATCATTAAAAAAAAAACATTTTGCATTTACTCAGGTTATCTTTGTGTATCATGAATCACTTAAGTGTGACACATATGCAAAAAATAAATATAATAAAAATCAGGAATGGAGAAAACACTCACAGCACTGTAGTTATAGAAATAGAAACGCTGTGCTTATATGGACTGATATAATTTTAAATTGTGAATCAAATATTTTAATGTACGTAGGATCATACATTTGAAAAAGGTCCCATAAGTGTTTCTCAGTTAGTTCAGTCGTCACATTTCCTACCCACAGGGATGGGCAAGGGCTTCTGATGGGAGAGAAGAAAAGAATGTGACCAAAGGCAGTAAATTCACAGGCTAAATACATTTTTTGTGTTTAACCTTCTTAAAGCATCCTTAAATTGTGACAACCTATAAAGACAGATCCATAAACTAAGGTGAACAAAGTCCACATTAGCCAGAGTGAAGCTACTAATCCTTTTGACCTACTTGCTTTGATTGGACAAACAAATAGTAACTTACCCTGGTTGCACAACTGATGGATCTTGACTTCCAGCTGCAAAACAGAAGTAATTTAATTTTGTATACAGTATTTAGAAAAAAGGCTTGATGATTTTACAAGAGAAAAGGCAGGCACTGTTTGTAAAATATGTATGTTATCGTACCCCTGGCAGCTTCCACACACAATGCTTGAACAGCCTGTACTGTTGAAAATTTCTCCAACAGTTGGACACTTTGCATTTCTTCAAAACCAAGCTCCTAATGAAAGAATAGTGAAAAATAATGAATAACCATTTGTAACCCTTGGGTCAAGGTAACTAGTCTAATACATTTTTTAATTAAAAATAAACAAAACAGAAGAAAGTAAATAACCAGAACATCTGGTAAATAACCAGAACATCTGGTTATTTACATTTACATCTACTAAACTTATGGGTGTTTTACCATCAACTGCAGCACTTTACAATTAAACAGGTCAGTGACGGCCTCCTCACAGTCTTTGTCCAGTTTCAGCACCTGCTCCATAGCCTTTTCTGCCTCACTGTACCGCTATCATACACACAAAGATTCACAAAAATGTTAAAGCTAATCTTACAGCAGAGGTTTCCACAACACACAATCAGATATTTGATTACATGTTACATGCCATGAGTACTAGTATGTACCCACCTTCAGCCCCATGAGAGCACGCCCCTTGCGAAAGTGTCCTTTGGGCCAGTCTGGGGCCAGCTGAATAGAGCGTTCTGCATCTGCCAGAGCCTGAGGGTACTGCTCTAAGCAATAATAACAATAGGAGCGATTCCCAAAGAACCTAGACAAGGTAATTTACAAATAAATTCAACACTATATTAACTGCATCTAATATGGACTTCCATCAATAATCTAATCATCAAATAACATGATGTACCTGTAATCCTTTGGATCACATTTGATGGCTTCTGTAAACATACTGACGGCTTGAGTGTACTGGCCTTCCTGCACCAGCTTTATCCCTTTTTCTGTAAAAAAGAAAAGTATTTTAAAGTAATTCTCTGGTGAGCCACAGAGCTCAAATGAACACTGCTGTACACTGACATGCTTGTACAAGTGAATGTATAACCAATAATTCCCTATAGACTTTGTTTCTATGAATAACTTATTAGGAAGAACTGTTATGAACCCTGCTACTTAAAAATCACTCATTACCTGTCAGTGATGCGCTTTTCTTTGTTATTGTGTCAGTTCCATTTGTCTGTAAGAAAAGTTTTCATCAGTTCATATCATACAGACATGGCTGAAACTGCTGGCACCCTCCCACTTACAGGAAAAAAAGCTCTGAATGTCTGTAATAAATGAAACTGAAAAGTAATTGGCATGTAGCATTTCTATACTCCAGAGACATGCTGCTTTTATATTATGACATATTAAAAAAACACAAAAACAAATGAAAAATGTATAAGCAGAAACATTGGCACCCTTAACCTAATGTTTTCTAAACATTTCAAGACAGAAACTGCAGTTAAGCATCTTTTTGTCACTCTTTTTGAGAAAACTACCCCAGTTGTTTCAGGTATAATGGGCAATGTCTCTCAACTGCGGGTTTCAGCTTTTCAGCTTACATAGATGTTCAGATGGATTAGATCAGGGCCTCCAGAAAGCCTCTTCAAAACAGTCCATTGTTTTCTCATCTATTCTTGTTATTGGTCAGTACCTGTTGGACGGACTATGATCTGTGACAGAAACAGAGCTCTCTCACACTGAGCATATTGTTTCTCTTCAGAATGCCCTGATAATTTTCTGTCTGCCCTGCACAGATTCAAAGCACCCCATGTGAGATACAGCAAAGCAAGCCAAAGACATGCAGGCAAATATGACAAATTAACTTTTACTGCAATTATAGCACTTTTCAATTAGGAGCATCGTTTTAATCAACTGCAAGTACAAAACTAAGCGAGCCACCCATATATACCCCTTCACTTTTTGCAAACTTTGCATTGTATATGTAAACTTTAATTGATATTTTTAAATCATTCTACAGTCAATACCCCATAATGTCAAAGTTAAAACATGTTTAGTCTAGAACCTGATTTGAGTGGGTACAGTTTAGAAACTGCATGTCACGACATGTCTCAGCAGCACTCAGCTGACTGCGTCATTTCTGAGTGTTGGCTGAATGGAAAACATGTTTTATCCACCTAAAATTAAATAAACATTGTGTGCATTAAGTGATTTTGTCTTTTATGGCCCAGAGTACAATGGCTTCAAACATCTGACTTTATTGACACAAAAAATGTTGGACAGTTATGACAAGAGCTCCTGCTCTTTCATACCTACTGATCTTACATTATCTGTTATTAATTTACCTCTCTCTTAGCCTCATTCTCTTTGTTTTCTTTGGACTTGCGACGTGATCCTTTGGGTTTTATATGGCTAGCAGCATTAGCAACAAAGGCACTGCTCACATCCCATTCAGGGTCCTATGGGACACAGAAAATCACACATTGGTGTTTGTGCCATCCAGGTCTACAAAAAGCATAAGAGCTTTCACTTTGAACAAATACTACACCAACTGATTCATTTATGTGTCATAAAACCTGCACACTATTGACTAACAAATGAAAGCATCAGAGGAGACATGCATGCATAATTACTTTAAAATAAAGAATAGCTAAGTGTTTGTTGTCTATGCACTTAGTTTAGACAACAGGCTATATGACAACCAGAGGATGTGGGGTCTACTTGAAGAATACACTAAATGAATTTTGACGAGGCAACTGCTATATTGATCTTTTTCTCCTTTACTACTATTATTTTAATGTTGGTATTTATGTATTGGTCCTGAATATAAAACTGAACTGAACTGTACTTGAGGCAGCCAGTGCACAGGACCATGTGGGGGACCAACAATGATAATATCAATGTTGTTTTTAATGTTTAAAAAGCAAGCAGAAATGTCTTCAGTGTCTGAAGATGATGGTGGGGGTTTCATTTAGAAATAATTTGAAAACATTTTAATTAATAAAAATACATGCAAAGCATTTTAGTACAGGACCCTTACCTCTTCAGTGGATCTGGCTGGGCCCTTCTGGTGCCCTTTGATTCCTGAGGAAGCCATTGCTGGAATGTCAGTATACTTGTGTGAGGCAGCAGATTTTGTCTCCTTTTGCTCCTCTTTTTGCACTCTTTGTTTGTCTACTTCAGCACCCACTTCTGCTTCTGACGCACTCTCCTCCAGTTCAGACTCTGCACCTGCATCCTCATCTTCATCATCCTAATATGTTATAGCATATAAATATCCAGCTATTCACAGTAAAGGCCAATACTTTCATTCTCATAAAAACTGTGACTGTTACCTGCTCTGCATTCTCATTTTGTGTAACCTGCTCCTGCTTCTTACGTTTTCGTCGGCGCTGAAACAGATCAAAATGCACAACTTTACAAATACACTGCACAAATGACTTTACTTATATGTGCAACAAATAAGATCTTTAAGGAATGTAAGGTTTAATGTTCTCACCTTTCTTTTGGCCCTGCGTCGCTCTGCTCTCTGTCTATTTTTCTCATCGTCGCTCAAATCCTCCTCTCCGCTTAGACCATGCTAAAACACACACAGAGTCGAACATTGCACATTGTACTGCCACTCTTAGAGCCCCAACATTGTCCTGCCAGAACGACAGGATTTGTTTACCTGTGACAAAGTGGCATCTTCACTTTGGTCAGGGGTTGCAGCACCGCAGTCCATCTGCTCCTGTTGTGGCTGGACAGGGGGGGCTGTTGGAAAATACATAGCCAACAATACATTACCTTCTATGGTTTTCATTTTCCCAGTGTTTGGAAACCACATGTAAGTTCAAACACTTCTAAACAAAAAAAAGTCTTAACACAGTATAGCTTTTGTTTTTGAATCATATAGCATACAGGAGAAATCCAAACAGCAAGTCGCTATTCATGCAGGTTGTATCAGATGCGATTGTGGAGCTAGGTAAGAATGCCAGGCATTTGTTATGGTTCACCACTACTGCATAGCATCTCTAGATGCCAAGTAAACATGGTATTCCCTCCACTTTCACACTAAAGTCTAACTACTATGACCTTGGTAACAAAAAGCTAAATACATACGCATCGAAACAGCACTGGGTGGAGACAGGAAAGATGATGAATGCTTACTTATAAAAAGAACAAGCACAACTCAACACAAGACAAAGATAAACAACAGAAAACTGTTTAGTTACATTGATTAAAGTTGCTTCTTTATGGTCTTAACAGATGTTTGTTCTAATTTCTCCACTGCTATAGTCCCTTCATGTAACACACACCTGCACTGCTGTTTGAGAACGCCATATCTTTTTCTCAGAAACTTGGTTGAAAAATAGCACAGAAAACAACCACTGCCTCTGGTTTGAGATATGTGTGTTTGTGGGGGGCACAGATCAGGGCTAATATAGACCCAGTGGCAGCAAACAAACAACAAGACCAAAAGAACCACTGGACTATGCAGCCATGTGGTGTCACATCTCCATTTATTCATCAATGATTAGTAACAAATTCATACTAGATCTGTGACACATGTTTTTTTAAATGACCCATGAGTCATTCGTGGAAATGATTGCAATTCAAATGCCAACTAAGTGTAATACAGACTCCATTTTTTGAGAGATGCAATCAGGCACTGGACTTCCTCATTATCTCTCTATATGTATATTATCCAATGTAACAGGCTCTGGTCAACATTTAGGCAGTGCTCATAAAATATATGTTAACTTGTGGCCCAAACCATCTAGGCCTATACACATACATTTCACCACATAGTTTCACACTCAAAATAAGTCTCACACACTTAAACAGTCTGCCACTCTACTATCAAAAAGAGCTGGTGTCTCCAGACATACAAAAGACTTTCAACTGCCCATGTTTGGCTCACATATCAAATGTCAAGAAACAGTAACTGCTAAGGCACATTTATCCAATTAGCAGAATTGTGTTTTTTTTTTTTTATCTGTAATGTAATGGAATTTCCTCCAAATACATAAATGATCCAAGATTTGTAGACAAAAGCTGCAAAAGCGTTGTCGTTTCTCTCCTTCAAGGAGACTGCCCAAATTAGCACCCAGTTGAAAGGTGAGCTCTTTCCACAGGAATGCAAAATAATAGCTCCTTTTTCCCCCCATCCAAACACCATTGCACGCAAATAACATAACTTTATCATTAAGGCAGTGATTCTTAAAATGACTTTAGACAAATGTTTACACAGATTTCAGCGTCAACAGATCACAACAAAGGACGTGGACAATTGGTCAAAGATCCACAAAGAAATAAATATTCAGTCTGACCCCCACTGATGACAGTTTTATCAAACATCCCTTTACTATAAGATCTTTCTAGGATGCTCCGCTACCTCTCATGTGGTTTTAACTGCTAGTCAGTAAACCCAGCTGCCCTACAGCTTGTACTGTTAGGAAACTGGACACGGATGGCGTACCAAGAAGAGGAACCAACTGAGGGATTATGACATTGGACACTAAAGGCACATAATTATTCATATAAATCTACATATACCACTGAACATGTTGTGAATGAGCCACATTTTCGAGGAAATGTTATCAAACTATCACGTAACAGGGAATCCACATCTAATCTCTGCTAGTTTGGGCCTTTTCTAAGTCCTGCTTTATTCGGCTTACTTAAATTGGTAAGTCATTGCTTACTTTATGAATGTAAAGGTCTGCGAGGCTGTTTTAGATATGGCACAACAAAAACTTTATGACAGCGACTGCGCAAACTTGGAAGTGGTGCAAGCTAGGGTGTAGCTGGCCAGAGGGGAACTTTCATTGTTTGACCAGAACAGAATTTAGAACTTAACGACAAATACAGTTGTGAAATACTATTACACATATAGCGTTTAACAAACCAAGCGCTCGACATTATCCACGGTTTCGTTATCAAATGAGCTGAGTTTCTTTATTTCCGTGGCATCTGCTAAGTTGAAGACGAGTTCAGAAAGTTTTGAAAACTGGGACTTTTCTTACCGCTCCCGAGTCCCAAAAGCCAGCGTATATCTCTGGTGAATTTCATGAGCGCAACCATCCAGCATTATCGTCTCAAGTGGCCCACAAAAAGTATTTATACAAATATTTAGGTCAGTCTCAACGCGTTTGAATAATCGGGACAATCGATATCGTATCTGCGGGAATCTTTGGTGGTTTATTCCACTTCCGGAGCGTCAAACGCCGACGTCGGGTCCACC
>OMLM01010975.1:233478-258883 GCA_900302695.1 Helostoma temminkii
CTGAGCAACGTCTTAAAGGCGCAGTGCACAGCAAGCGTTATCACAGTAGCTGACTGAAGGGTGACGTGTATTTGTCCTCTCGCTGCTGCTAAATAATAATTGTATTAATGATGCAGTTGACATTGTCATAGGACAATAGATCATACAAAAAACGCAGTAGCAGACGGCTATTACACAGAACAAAAGGCCAAGAATCTAGAAATACTGTATAAGCTATATAAATATGCACACCTGTACACATGTAATTTGTAAATAGGTTTTGACAAGAAAAGTCTCATATCAAAGTCCACCTGTAAATTTCCCCCACCTTTTTAATCCAACTACAACAGTGAAGAGTAACGATCAAAGGTCTTTACACTTAATGTGTTTTGCACTCAAACTCTGCTTTTTAAGCATCATTAACATTATTCGCAACATCTGTGTTTTTCTACAATAAAACCTTAGAAAACCTGTTTTCACATCTCAGTGGACTGAAAACAACAATAACCAAGAAATTTAAACACACTTGCTTAAATTTGTTTATACAAAGTTGTAAAAAGTTTCATTGTGCATAATTTCCATTATTACATTTTTAATTCATTTCATGAACTATCAGTTGGTCTAGTAATGCATTTGTTTGTTCATGTGATTTTTTTTAGATTTAATAAGTATTCAATAAGTATGCAAACAGTATTACACTAATGTTTGATATCAAGAGCGATACCTAGTACTCAAAAGCTATAAAGCCATTTTTATTGCCTCTTTTCTCTCCTATGAGTCATATTATTAAATCAAGCATTACTTTTTAAATTCTCAGTTACACCTATAACAACATGCACAGGATAATATCAAATACATAGTTGGAGTGACCTTAGAAAGATATTGCTTAAATTACTTAAATTCACAAAGAACTATTTAAGAGCTCTCAGACAAAAGGGAATTTCAACATTGTTATGTGCACTGTGTACTGATGCTGTTGGGTGTTTCAGTGTGTCAGCTTCAGGTCAGCCATGACAGTAAGTGCTGCATTCCAACCAGGGGAACCCATTACACCACCACCTAAAAAACATTACACATAAGAAAATGTAGAAAAATCATCCAGCATCATAAAGTGACTTAATTCTATTGCCATCACCAGTGAGGATACAGTGTAATCCAGAGAATCAAGGTTCATTTACTGTGCTCAGACAACTTAGCATCACCGAGTATACTAACATAAAACTATACACATCAGTCATTTAAATCCATATTCATCTGAGGGTTGAGAGTTAAAAGCAAACCTGGATGACAGCCACTGCCACACAGGTAGAGCCCTGTAATTGGTGAGCGGTAGTCTGAGAGAAAGGGCAACGGCCGTGCTAAGTAGAGCTGGTCCAGCGACATTGATCCATGGAAAATATTCTGTAAAGATGAGAGCAAAATGTTTGCTTTTCTTTTTGTTTGTTGATATGATTATGTTACTGAGACAGAAAACCTATTTTTAAGGTCTGCTTCCTAAACAGTAAACTGAAGGAAAATCAACAGACTTTACACATGTGAACTTTGATTCTGACAAGTGGGTTATGTTAAAACTGTCAGTAACCATTAACTGCTTATACAACAGGTGTATCTCTTGGTGGATTGATAATGAAAGAACATTAAATCGCAAACTACTTCCTCATCCACTGACCAGTGGATTATGTTAGGCAAATAAGCTGTATATCAGTATTTACATTTGCTGCTTAGCTTTACAATGTGTACATTGTACGCACCCCTCCAGTGAGCCCAAAGATCCTCTCCAGGTCAGGTGGAGCCAAGATATCCCTTCCCAGAACTGACTTTTTAAACCCAGGTGCATATTGTTCCACCCAGTCAAAAGCTAAAAAGACAGAAAAAAACAATGTTTTACGCAAAAAAAGCGTTTCATTAGAGAGAAAATATTTTTCCTAAATTCAAGAGACAATAAAATGCGATCTGTTTCAATTCCTATTTTGAAAAAGAGGTCTGATTTTCCCTTTTAACTTTCCTATAATATAATTTAAAAAACATGTGACAGCTTTAACCGCAGCATCTACACAGAATGTGTAATCCTGAGTAATAAACACACTTCCACACTGTCACACTAAAGTCCAGGATTGTTTCAGACATCTCACCAGTGTCAGCAAAGGCCTCTCGGTCCTGATCAGTCCACTCTTTGCCCTCTATATAGTATGGTGTGAACTGGGTGAACAATGACACCACATGGCAGCCAGGGGGAGCCAGAGTCGGATCCAACACAGAGGGGATGGTCATCTCCATCATGGGTCTACAGGATCAATTCAATTCAATTCAATTCAATTCAAGGTTATTTATTTAGGGCCAATTTACAACAAAAGTAATCTCAAGGCACTTTACAATGTAAGGTTTAAGACTTTACAATACAACTAAACACAACTACGAGAGAGAAGACACAAAGTTAATATTAAACAATAGTGATGTATGAGTAGATGGAGGAATGAGGAGGAGCTCAGTGTGTCAAGGGGGGTCCCTTAGCAGTCTAAATCTATAGTAGCATAACTAAGAGATGGTTCAGAGTCACTTAAAAAACAGCTTTAACTATAAGCTATATCAAAAAGGAAATTAACAAGGAAAGGAAAGCAGACAGCGTGCCTGCTTTCCGAACCTGAACTGGGAGCTGGTTCCACAGGAGAGGAGCTTGATAGCTAAAGGCTCTGCCTCTGGGAACCAGAAGTAGACCTGGACTCTGAAAGCGAACTTTTCTGTTGGGATGATATGGTACTATGAAGGAGCTCGATCATTAACTACTTTATAAGCGAGGAGAAGGATTTTAAATTCTATCCTAGATTTTACAGGGAGCCAATAAAGGAAAGCTAATGTAAGAGAAATATGATCTCTCTTACTAATTCCAGTCAGAACTTTGGCTGCAGCATTTTGGATCAGCTGGAGGCTTTTTAAGGAATTACTGGGACATCCTATTAGAAGGGAATTACAGTAGTCCAGTCTAGAAGTAACAAATGCATGGACTAGTTTTTCAGCATCACTGCTTCTGATTTTAGAGATATTCCTCAGGTGGTTTGTTTGTCCAGTTAGAGGAGTGGTCTTTATTTTTATTAAGTTTTTATGTACCACTCTTCTGGTGATCATTGATTTATATAATTTAGGTGGTCTGAGAGCAGACACTGTCTCAATTGGATTTACATAGTTTTTTGGGGGGGCTAACAGCTGAGAGGAAGCTGCAGAGAGTTGTGTAAGACTGAGTCTCTGTGTCCTGGGTTCCACTCTGGACTGTCATGGTTTAGGAAGTCTAATAGAATCGATATTTCTAAATAATAGATGGATGTTGTCTCTTCTAATCAGCCCAGGTTTTCCCCAAAAGCTTTTCCATGTTGTTAGAGGGACACCACCTAGACAGCCAGCAGTAAAATTGGGAAGGGGACCAGAGAAAACTACGGAGTCCGTGTGCATATTTACACACCAATTCAACATTAATTTTCATGACTTCCGATAGGCATAATCGGGCATCATTACCTCCTGCGTGGATTATAATCTTACTGTATTTACGCTTATCCTTAGCCAGGAGTTGGGATCCTGGGATACATTTAACTATGGTCGCTGTAGTCTCTAACTTCACGTTTCTGACTCTAGAGCTGCCAATAACCAGAATGAGTTTCTCAGCAGGTGAACGCTGAGTGGGAAAATATTATTTTAAACATAAAGTGGCTGGTGGTGAACCTTGGGCGAAGGCTTGTTATGCCTCCTACAGACCATCACCCAGCCAGCCTGACTTCCTGGCTACTTGCGAGCTGCTAGGGGAGAACTAACTTTACGGGGAGCTAAGCTAGCTAGCTTCGCACTGACTACCGGGGCCTGGCTAGCTGGTTTATTTTTCATAGTGCGAAGAGGACTTTCTAACCTTGCCTCTAGAGCTGCAAATACCTTACATTTATTACAAATACCATTATCACTAAATGAGACAGAGGAGAAGTTTCATAATGAAACAAGATAGTGAAAAGTTTTGGGGTGTGAGGAGTTGATGAAAGTTGCAAGTCTAATTTTTAAAAATATATATTGAAACATAAAAAAACAACTGATAATACTTTTGGTTAAAGGTTCTATAGTCGTAAAAACATGCTGGAAGGATTAGAAATAAAACTGTGTTTAGAGAACATAATAACTCATTCTCGTTGTTGAGAAATGCAGAGCATATTTTATGTTTTAATGCTTGCTTATGTAGTAATGTGGAGCTTCCTGTACCTTACAGAGGGGCGTCCTTCCATGGCATCTTTGTATGCAGTCTCTAGTACTGCTACACTTTCACAGTTGAGATGAATGGAGCACTGATGGTGAGGTCCAGGTTTATTATCTGCCGTGGGAGAAGCTAGGAAGTTTGGTAGCTTGTCCACTGCCACTGTAAAAGCAGGTCATTATTTATTACTTTTACATAAATGTATATGTTTGGTAAAGCGTGTGTGTATCTTTAAGTTGACATTATATGTATGTATGTATGTATGTAGTATGTCGTGCTTAACACTGTACATCTCTTCTGCTTATAACTAAGACTGTTTAAATAAATTCTACAAAACAGAGTAGACTGTCATTAAGTCTCAGAAGCAATACACTGTAAAAGATCAGTTAGGAGTGAAGACTTCCTGAGAAATAAATCCCTACAGCTCAGACTCAACTGTAATTAACAAGTAGGAGCTACAAGTGGCATCATTTAGGATGTTAAGAGCTCTAAACATCTTGGCAATGCCACATACTTTAAAATTTGTGTTTTCATTAACAGTACTTTAGACAGTGACCTAAAATTACACTGTAATAAAACACTTTACTCAATAATAGAGGACTGAGTCCTCCTAATACACCACTGTTGGTAATGTCTTAGTGCCAAATCTTGTCTTTTACTTTACTGCTTCTTCACAGGCTCAACACACGATATGACTGAAGAACGAAGTGTAAATATAATATTTATAATATAACATCGCAGGTGAAACGATGCTTATGAGACAATAAACCCAATCAGTAGTGGCAGCTGTGACACAAACTTTATGAAGCAGCTTTAAAGAGAAAAACATCTTTCTACAGTATGTCATGTTTGCTAAATATTTTGAAGTATTTTGAAAGTTACTTTGGATACAATTATTACAATCTTCCCTTATTTTTAGTTGCTACAAAAACAAAACACCTACCAGCTCAACAAACTTTTGCAAATGATCATGACTTGCAGGTAGCATGACATAAACACAGAACAGAACAGATTTACCATTGATCTTTGTAACTGGTGATGTGTAGTCTATTTGATCTATGGATTTGATGAACTCTGGAGAAAGCACAGCCTGCAATGAAGCAGGAACCCAGAATTAATCATTTGGTACTTATGGTTACATATGATGTACTGTATCTTTTTTTATTACCTGTGGCACAAGATGCTTGAATGTAACATGTGGGGTAGCATTTGATAAAACTACTTTACTGTGGACCTCTGTGCCATCTTTTAGCACCACTCCTTTAGCAGCACCATCTGAACCAACCAGGACTTGTCCTACATCCTGCCAAGGATACATGATATATGTGCAAAAGGATGGGAATATACAATGCAGATGCTGGAATAAACCACAAAATAAACCATCAAATGAACATAATTAATTAAAACCGCATTACCTTCTCAGTGAAAATATCCACCCCATAGGATCGAGCAGCGCTAGCAATAGCCTGAGACACACCTCCCATGCCTCCTTCTACATAACCCCATGCGCCTTTCTCCTTCTCCAGCTCTCCCATCACATGGTGTAGGAGGACATAACTTCAACACCATAACATAAAATCAGTGTATATGTAGTGTAATTTTTAATTAGTGTGAGTATTAATGTGCTGAATGGTGCTCTAAAATGTGTCTCACCCACTACCAGGACTATTTGGACTAGTCATGGCTCCTATTACAGCATCAGTAGCCAATGTTGCTTTCAGTGGCTCCGACTCAAACCATGGGTTGAGGATCTACAACACATAAGGTTTGTTAGTTATCATGCAACAGCTATTAATGCCAAACTTTGTGTAAGCTATAACCAACCTTCATGATCGGTGCCGTTATGATCTCATAAAAGTCTGGAATGTTTCTGCCCAGTTTAACACCTTGAAAAAAAACATTACTCATTGTGGCTCAGATACTGCAGAACACAAAAAGAGTGAATAATTAATTACTCTGACATCCAAAATATCAAAGTACACATCCACCAACACACCACATTTGACAATAGGCATCAGTGTTTTAGCTGCAGTCAGCCTTTTCCTCAGTGACCCAGTGGTGACACCTGGGATGTTTGCAGGAGGAGCATCCAGCAGAGGGTGAATAGCTGCTGCTAATTTCTCGAGGTGTGCAACAAAATCTGGAAAAGTCTGAGTGCACGTAAAAAGATGAATCAGTTGCATTAAAAAGCAAATGAAGGTCAAGAGACACTATGGCAATGCATTCTAGTATAAAATGCGGGAACATGCACAATGAAGCCAACCATATCGTATGGCTATCATAATCCCTAAATAACCTTAGCATCCTTCTGTGAGAACTTGCTGATCTCCTTCTGGTTCATGGCCAGATCTGAGCCCAAGGTGAGAGACCTCGGTGGAGCACCACGCACCCCATCCTCCAACATGGGGGTGAAAGCATGAGGATCCCTCATATACACCTTCAGCCCATGTTTCTGAATGCAAACATGAAAAGAAAAAACTGTGAAGATGACAAAATGAAGAGCTGCAAACAATGCACATTAGGTAAATGAATACATTTGTATTATGTAATATAATGCTGCAGTAAAGGCAACACTTACCTTGAGCTCTAGGTCTTTGTATATGTGGGGTCGTAACAAACTGAGCAAATAGGAGCACCTGGAGAACCGGAATCCTGCATACAAGACTATTATTAATAATAATAACTAATACTGTATTACTACAGTGTACGAAGCTGTAAACATTTAAAACATTTAACACCACTAAGAAAGTGTTCATTCCACCTTACAGGTAGAAGTATATAAACTCAATAAATTATTTTTAATTATAATGAAGTTTTGTTTTCCAACCATCCTACCAGGGAAGATCTCCTCTGAAACTGCTGCTCCTCCCAGCACATGTCTTCGTTCCAAGACCGCTGTCTTCACACCTCCCTTCTGAAGATAGGCAGCCTGCTCACACACACACACACACACACACACACACACATATATATATGACCTTTACCCTGTTCAACCACTGAATGCATTACCTATTATGTGAAATGTATTATATATTAAACTACAGCGTAGGTGTGAAACAAATGCATGAACTCACTGCCACCAGTCCATTGTGTCCTGCAAATAAATGTAAAGCACGTCAGTTTTCCTAAATATGTTTTTTTTCTCACAGAAATTGCTTCGAAAATTCAGTCGCATTGTGAGAGTTCAGATTTAAGTGTTTTGCTGGATGTTCGCAAAAGCTGGCTCTCGGTCATTATCACAGTCAAGATGAATGGCTTCAAACAAAAACTCGGATCTTGCAACTGAAAATTCATAGCAGAGTTAGGTTAGGTTACTTCTCTCTGGTGCATAAAGTCATGAAAGTGTTTTGCAAACGTTTGCAAACATAGATTAAACGTTGCATCTATATTGCAACATTTGATGCTTTCTGCTTTCTGCTCGTTTTCCCAACATTTTACAGATCTCACCTCCTCCGATGACCAGCGCATCGTACTGGGATTTTAAAGCGGCGTGACTAGATCTGGATCTAATCACTGTCCCCACGATAGTCACAGACCTCTGTCCTCGGTAAGTCCTCACCGCTGCAGCCATTGCAGGAGCTGGCTGTTGGATAACACTGCCTCCCCCTTTTCCCCCATACAGTAGATCCGGGTTTTAAATGGAGGACTGCAACACACAGTACTTGGACTGGGCGGGATACTTGTCTATGCAAAGAAATTAGAGGCACTGTATAAAGTAGCCTATTAGTGAAAGTTGTACTACAAGTACAAGTAACTACAAGTGCACTAAACTATTGTGAGTCATTTGTGAGTTGAAAACTCGTTGGAGGAACACATCAATGTGCGGAAAAGAACCGTGTGATGTGATATTTCTACCATCCACTAATTTTTTTAATTTTTGACTACTTATGACATTTCACACATTTTCACATTAATGTCATACTACTACTACTAATACTAGTATGTTTATTAATGAGAATGACCAGGTGGAAAATCACTCAAGCACGTTGATGTTTATATCAATGTTTATATGTATATATCAATACCCTGATAAACAATCAGATCTTAGTTTTGATTAAATTTGAATGCCACCTCCCATATTTACTTACTTACTTAGCCCTAATCCATCCTGGTGCTTGTCATCATGCAGTTGTACATATGGTGGCACTGTTGTTCCATTACACAAGCTTCACGATGGTTTTACTGCAGCAGCTCATACAGCAGTTATGGTTGCATTACATGTAAAAATCATTGATTCCATCCACATTGTATGTTGTATCTGTAAATTTTGATATTGACAATAATTTTGCATACTAACCAGTTTATTAATCAATAATTCAATTCAATTTAATAATTTGTTTCTTGTCCAGACTCATTCTGCATCTGACCTACAAATAACTAAACAGAGCTAGGTCACAATGGAGCAGAAACACACTGGGTTGATTTGACCCAATGCTGGGGTTTACTTTTTAACTCAGAATGCTGAGCTGTTTATATGATCAAACCTAATGGGTCAGTTTTACCATATTGCTGGGTTAAATATTACTCATACTTTGTTTTACTTTATTTAACCCAACCTAGTGAGTCAAATTAACTATATTGTTATGTTAGAAATTACCCATACACTGTGTTGTTTCATTAACTATATTCTTGGCTTTTTCATTATTCATTTAATACAGCTACTGTTACTATTACTACTACTACTCTTAATAGTGTTTTTATTATTAACGTCACAACACCAGACAAACAATATATATAAAAGAGGCCACTAAACCTGTGTATTTAATTATATTTTCCAAATGCTTAGCAAGAAATGTGAGAACAGCTAAAAGCATCACTTAAAAACATACTTTCTGAAAACAACAGCTTGTCACAGTGACCATTAACCAGCAAATTCTAATTAGTTCATTCTTATATAGTCAAAATTAACAAAAACATCTATTCAAGTGTTTGGAAGAAACTGCTTCATGAGAAAACTTGGGGTTCCAAGAATGCAATGTTGACAGCCACAGTGCAATAGCATGAAAAATATGAAAAACATAAAACAAGCAAACAATCAAAAAACTAATAAACTTTCCTAACATCCAGGATTTTGGCAAAAAGTGTTGTCCTCAAAAAACTAACGGAAGAGACTGTCCATTAATACTGTACATTGCATGCTGGAGAAACTCCCAGATGGGCAGGCACTGTTTGGTGTAGTTCACATCTAAAATAAAAAAGGCCTTGTCAGCCAAGACCGAGGTTAGCAGCCTCCAACAACGAGTTGGTCTTAATCACATGGCCTGGCAGCACACAGAAAGACTGGCAGGTGGTTGTTTCATCTCCAAGGCACTGAATGTGTGGAAATAGATGACTGCTCTCTACATTTCCAAAATATTCTACCATATTGGTTTACAGTATTATTAAATAATTGGTTTGGACATCATCAACATAAAAAAAACAGACAACAGAATTCTTTGGTTACATTTTTTGCATGTATGAGTTTTTTTTATTTACAGTGCTGTATTAAAGTATTTGCCCTCTTCCAGATTTTAAAATATTTTTTATATTTGTCACACGTAAATTATTCAGATCATCAAACAAATATTAGTATTACACAAAGATAACGCAAGTAAATAAAAAATGCATATAGTTCATTATGAATCTATGGGGTTACAACATAGAGTCTAGAGGGCTACTACAGTCTAAGAAATTACTAGAAAAATTACTAGTAAACTCACATAGGGCTTTTGTTCTATGGGTCTTATCTCTCCTCGCACCAGCAGCTGAAGACAAAATTGTCAATGCCCACATGGAGTGGGCCCTTTCATCTGTCCGAACTGAGTGTCTCATTTCACGTCCATGTGCATCACATATAAAGCAACCACTGTGGAACCATCCACCTAGGTGGGAAAGTAGGTGGCAACGGCGGCTTCGAGCTTTGCAGGGGCACTGCAGGTAGCTGCGAAATAAGCCATAAACTGGTGGGGTACTGGGGCCAGATCGGCACTTGGCGAGGCGCCTGCCTTGGGGTGTACCGACCGAAGGTGGCGCTCTCCTGCATCAGTACGTAGTCAACAGTGAGAGGATGTGAGAGGATGCAGCAGCGACAATGGTCGAGAGGGGGTCATCGACCCATAGGTTGGGTCAAAATAACCCAACCAGGTGTTCAGCTTGTGTGAATGCTTTTGACGCAGCATGAACAATCCAACAGTGTGTTTACAGTATCGAAAAGAATTATGACCCAGCATAATCAACCCAGCAATGCGGTTACTAAAATAACACAACATTTTTTGAATGCATATAAATAATGTAAATAAACATACCAGAGGAAAAACATAAAATATGGATGTGATTTCATACCTATATAAACGTTCTTAAAAAATATAAGAATAATCAAAAAGTGCTGTTTAAGATATCTCTTCTTCCCTGGTCATTTGAGCACAACTCTTACAGTAAGAGTCCACCTTAAGAGTCATAAGATGAGCTCTTCACACAGAAGGATTTCTTAGTGCTTCTGTTGAAGAGGTCATGTTGGCCTATTGGTTCAAATAGCATACATTAATAAGATAAGAGGCCATCAGTCATGAGCCTAAGCATCAGTCCAGGGAGTGAAACAGCCAGAAAAAGAGACTGTCTGCTGGCATCTAAGGAAGGGAGGGTGTTAAATGGTACAAAAGCAACCAAACACAGCAGAACCTAAACAAATTATCTTCTCATCTTGTCTATATAATGTGTATTTTTGACTATATTTTGCTTAGACAGTGTAAAATAATTCCTGAGGCTTATATAGATTTTGCACTCTCTTGGTAGAGGGAATGAAATGAGGTGTTATGGTGATCTAGAGTTTCCTGCTAGACCTACCATGGCCCTCCCTTGGTGTATTAGAGTAGCATTAGTTTCAAGGAAGAGAAATGATCCACATATGCTGTCTGCTTGGTTTTCCTTTAAGGAACCTCTATAGACAACAACCAATCAACCATAACTAGATCAAAAGCAGGAGATTTTGTTCTTGTAAGCAGAAATTAACACTTCATTCCCCTTTGTCGGCAGAAATTCGACACTACAGCACTTGAAGGCTCTCCCAGGCAATAAAGGAAAAAATTCAATTATGTTATAACAGTGCCGCTCCAAAATACAATTACCTAATTTTCCAAAGAGAAAAAAAGTGATCCTTTGCCTAAAGGCATGAGGGTCATTGGTGGAGATGTTTGGAACTTATTTTGAACTCAACATTTATAATTATTAAATGCATTTCTGCCATCCATAAAAAGTGTTGATTGAATAATTTATTTATCTTTAGTCTTTATCCAAGATTAGTAAGTATATTGTTAGTCAAGAGGCAATCAACTTTGGATTATTAAGTTGCTATCTTGTTATCTTGTGACATAAGAGCCAAATGATTTCTATTGTAGTGGTGTGTGTTTTCTATGCATTTACTACTTTCTATGCATCATACCAGGGTGAGCTTGAATCAAGGGACATATTTGTGACAAGCAAGTACATAATAGTTGCTTGTCAAGTGTACTTGTCAGTGTGATTAGACTAAAAGGTCTAAATAATTTTCCTGAGGGCACTATTTTGAATGGAAAAACTGAACAAAACAAGAATTATTTAGTAATAATATAGATAATTTATCCTAAAAGAAAAATAATAAAAATAAAAATCTGCTGGTTCTATATGTTTCTCTGGTATCTGATGATTACCTAATTGACAGATGAGTCAGTAATGAAAATAACTAGCTGCAGTGGTTTACCGACCCAAACCAGACTGTATTTTATTGTGATACTAACATTCTGATGTGCAAACATGATGTGCTTGCTAGAATATGGAAATCAGATTTTATTATTTTTTTATCAAATTAGTAATCATATTGTGCTTTGTGTGCTCTGATGTTACATATACACAGGGTGTCCGTGTTACATATAAGCATCAAACCGTTTGATGTCATAACTGTGGAAGACCAGAACTGGCCAGCTGTTTTTGGCCCCTATGCACTATGTACATCCTCCCACCCATTCTCTCAGGTTAGCTACTACTGCTCCACTCACAGCTAGCCCTACTTACAGTGTTTTGTGCAGATACTGTATCTTGCAGAAAGTGTTTCCTCAACTGTGAAGGAAGATTGATACAGTAACAGGCCAGCAACAGACTGTGAGCAATGTTTTGATCTATTCACAGCACGTCAAAGACAACTCTATTCACAAATTGTCCCAGTATGCAGCAGGATAGACATAGTGTGGCCCACAGAAGACTTCCACAAGCTGGCCAATCAGAACAGAGTGGGATGGGCAAATTGGGGCCTCCAAGACACAGAAGCTCAAATGATCATTTAGAACTCAAGGCCAAGAAGCTGTTGCTTCTTGACAAGTGACATTATAATATGTATTTGCAATTTTTTTTTACTCAAAAATTACTTGTAATCATCTTGTATTAGTGGAACCCCAGAATAAAATACTAACTTTAAATGAATCACAACATGACAACATGACCACTTTAATGGGATGTACAAGATTTCAGAAAACTATATACATTTAATAAAATGTACAGTAGATTAATTTGTTACTTTATATGTAAATAGCAGTTTATTTAACAAATTTGCAAATGCATGCAACTTGTGTGTGTTGTGCATCACTTAAAGTAAATGATCAAGCAGGTGCCCAAGAACAACAAGCCAAAAAATAAAAAGAACAAAATACAGGTGAGGTGAGAACTGAATTTAGTGTGGCTTCTTAGATTCCTTTATGCAGACAAGAGATTGTAAGTTCTAAACAAATACAGCCAGAATTAAGACAAAGAAGCAGTGCTTATAGCCCAAGCAACATCTAAAATGTTAACAAAATTAGCTGAAGCAATACTTAAAAATGAGCTTTACAGTCTTTCCTTCTGATTTTGTAGGTCTTCAGTGAACTACAAGTGTGTCTTTTGACAGTCAGCCGTAACACATAGCTACAACACAAGATTTCAAGCCTTCGCCAAAATGCAATCATGACTGACATGTGTTATAGCCAATAGAGTGAGTAGGACATGGCTCCATGAACCAATCAGATTGACTTTTCCTAATCACGGCCTGCGATGGCGCTCGGTGTACATTTGTCCACCTCGGCCCCCCATGCTTGGCTCTGGCAGGCAGAGTGCAGAGCAGGAGGCAAGAAGCTGTGAAGCCAAAACGACCCCAGGGGAATGTAAACCTTAAGCACTGAAATCACCCACAAGACCCCCTTACAACATATTACTCGGTTTCTCATGGAAGCAGATGGATTTGTGAGGAGGCGTCGGATGACAGCGGAGACTGCAGGCAATGATCCCGGGGTTGCTGGTGCCTCTGCCGGAGCAGAAGTTCGCTGGCTGGGGGGAAGATTCTGGGGAGTTTCGGAAACTATCGTTGGAAGCCTGACACCTCGGATCGGAAGCGAGACAGAGCTACAGACTGCTGATTTTATTTGTAGTGCACACGATGCAGAAACAGATGACTGTGAACCAGACTATGAGGGCTTGCCACAGGGAGCTTCCACTAGCACCCACATGTTGGCTGGAGCCGTGGCTGGGATCATGGAGCACTGCCTCATGTTCCCCATCGACTGTGTCAAGGTAGCATAGCTCAGTGGCTAACCAGCTGACCCACCCAATGCTCCCACGGCCTGGTCTGTGTTGTGTTTTTTGGATGTTGTTCTTGTAGCAAACCTGCTCATTAGCATAGCTTAGCTTAGCCCGCTTGCTAACCCAAACACGCTGCAGAGCTGACTGCTGTGAGGACAAGGTCAGTCAGCTCAGTTAGCAGTTCACATACCAGCTAACTTGTTAGCATGCTATTATAAGTTAAGTGCGACTGAAGTTAGCTAGTGGCTAATAATTAAGTTAATCTCAAACGAGGTCAAGCGCAAGAGCCAATTTGGAGTAACGTTATCAGCGTAAAACTACTTAACATAAACTAATCTGCTGTCAAAGCATCAACGGATTTAATGTTACGTAATGTGTTTAAAACTGCGTGAGGAAATGGAGAACAGATTAGGTTAATAAAATCGAAGTAATGTCAAATAGATAATGAGAGGAAGATCTGATAAGATGTTCAGGGAGGCCAAAAGCTCTGTTTACAAAACCAGGGGTCTGTTGAATGTTTTTAGCAACTCACGTCCTGTTTGCTATGATTGTCAGACACACAAGACATTTTGAGACAGTTTCAGTCCTCGGTGGAGCTTCTTGTGCTTTTTGCCAGCTCACACTAGTAGTTTCATTGAGCAACAGACCTGCTTCACACACCCTCACTAATTGTTTGCAGAGGTCCTGATCACATGTAAGTCTTGCAGCTTCACTGTGCCGGTTCTTATCATGTCATGTGTTTCGTTATGTATCAGAGTCATTCTGTCAACACGTCTAAGGAGACACAGCCTATAACCTGAAGAGGTCAGCTAATTGTAGCCATGCACTAGTGGTCACTGTATAACAGATAACCAGGAAGAGAGGGAACTTGCACCACACTTCATCCATGTTTCTCCCAATATTTACAGAACCTTCGCCATGTACAGAGTGTCCATTACACTGCTAATGCAGTCCAGCATCATGCCAAGCAAGCAAGCCAAGGGAGATTTGGAGCATTGTGACTCAGCAAAATTAAATCTACTGCATATACACAATGAGACAGATTCATTCAGGGACATGGATATCACGAAAAATAGAGAAATATTTCTTTCTATTTGCATACAGTAAAAGCCTGCCACACTGTGGGGTTTTCCCCTAAACCAAATAAAGGCTCTTCCTCCAGTATGATAAGCTTCTGACTTAAAAGATTGTTGTATAATTGTACTTTAGAATAGACGTTTATTTTCCGTCAGTGTATTTTAAATCCTTGTAATTGGTTGTGGATTTAAGAAGTGTGTTGCAGTTATGGCTCTGTCAGTTCACGTGAATGGGATTTCCACTAATTTTGTTTAAAGGCAAAAAGTACTCAGATTTCTCTGAAAGAGTGGTAATCATTGTTTACAGTGATCACAAAGGTCACTGCTGTCTAAATATGAGCACGGTATAGATGAACACAGCAGACCTACAGCTGCTAAGGGCTCTGTACTTGTGGGTATGGATATTGATGAATGACTGAGGAGCTGAGAGTTAGATTTTGTGCCAGGCAAGTAACTTGCTTCATACACTTGTTTGCTGGCTCTCATATATGAATGCATTGCCCCTGCATTCCACAGCTGCAGAACAGAGTGACTTGAGTCCATGTTACACTTTTCTAGTGCACAACATGCACAAGCACAATAGGGTGGAAGTTTGTCCATTCAGCTGGAAGTTTGGTATTCAGGGATTACGTTGCAGTTTTTCCCCACAGAGACAGACATGCTGGCCCAGTCCATCTCTAGGCAGCTTGCTTTTAATACTCGGTAGCAGATGACTGTAACACTGACCCTTTGCACTTGTCCTTTAATGTTTATTCATGATTTATCTCAGAGTACATGTGTGTTAGGAAGAGAGAAGTGCATTTAACGGTCAGTGGGAAAAGGGGCTTACAGTAAGTCAGCTTATGTCCCTTGATGACCTTGAAGCTTGCAACACCATATTTCCTTCAATTCAGTTATGCACGTACACCAACACACTCACCACACACAATGTCAACACCTCATTTCCCTTATTTTACCCTTTTTTTCACACTGCACTCTATTCAGGACCTTTTCCATTGTCATGCTGTGCTGTGTACGGTGGGCAGACACATGGCAAGACCAAAATGATGCATTATATTTTGTTTTTCATCTCAAATTCGGTTCAAAATCAGAGGCATATTACTAAACTCAATACCTGGGGTAGATAGCAGACCGTGAACTTGGCTAATTCCACTTTTTCTGTTGCAGACGCGAATGCAGAGCCTCCAGCCCGACCCTGCAGCCCGTTACAGGAATGTGATGGATGCACTTCGCCGTATTGTGACCACTGAAGGACTCTGGCGGCCGATGAGAGGGCTCAATGCGACGGCAGTTGGGGCAGGACCTGCTCATGCCCTGTATTTTGCCTGCTATGAGAAACTCAAAAAGACTCTAAGTGATGTCATTCACCCAGGGGCTAACAGCCATTTGGCTAATGGTACCATAAAACATACATATACACATGAAAAGTTGCATGGCTATCTTAAGACAATAAAATAGGCTCATAGGTCTTGACCAACTCTGTAAAGCTGCTGATGCAACCTAACCTTGGAGAGAGTAGACATGGTCATTTTTTTGTCTTTCACCTGTTAGGTGTTATTGTACACTGTAAGGAAGTGCTAAGGTTGGGTGTGAATCTGTCACTGGCTTTCAGAAAAGTTAAACAGTTTGTGGTATTTTGGTCAAATTCAAATTAATTTGCCACAACTGCAAAAGAAACAAAATTTAGATATCTTGCTCTGAATGTCAATCATTTCCTTATCCCTTGTTCTCCTTACTCTCTCCTCCTTTTTCCAGTTTAGTGAGAGACTGGGTAAGTCTTCTTTCTCCCATCTCATCTGCTCTATCCCCCAGTTGGTCCTGTCTTGTTAAAACACATAGGTTTGATTTAAGTCTCTCAAAACAGCAGTGAACTGCCTTGTCCAGTAGGCGTCTCTCTTTGATCAGGTTAGGCCTTCTGAGTTCAGTTAGTTGTCTTGTTTGCACTTGTGCAGATTCTGTCATGATATCTTGTTCTGAACATCTTTTTAAGGAATTAAAAAGTTAAGTTAAGGAATAAGACAGTCAAGACTGTGACATGATCAATACGGAGTTTTACTGTTGCAAGTCACATTATTATTTTCCTTCTGTCTCTTTTGGGACGCCCCCCCTCATGTAGTCATTTCTGAGGTTTGTTTGTTTCAGGTGCGGCTGGGTGTGTGGCCACCCTGCTTCATGATGCAGCCATGAACCCAGCTGAGGGTAAGGGCAGCATTTTACTCTGTAATGCCATTTGCCTGTGATTGCAGAACTGGGTTTGGTATTAAGACATTTTCTTTGTGAAAACAAAATCCATACAGAAATGTCAGTGAAGGAACTTGTACTGTAGGTGCCACTATCTTCACACATTGACGTTTACCCTACGGTCTCATGTAACGCCTTTCACAGCTGCTTGTAGTCCACCTGCCCAAACATGTTAGTAGAAGGACACTGGTCAGTCCTTGTTTGCAGCTGTTAAATGGAAATGCAGCTGTCTGAGCAAACGCTATTAGCAATGACATATCACATCTTTCTGTGTTCATCAAAATTATATATGCTAAATAACTTCACTGCAGATAACGCCTTGCTAATTTCTTCTTTTCTTTTCACCTTTGTATCAACAAACATGGACACATTTGACCTTGTCTTCCATGAACGCACCAACCCATGTGTCCGTAGTTGTGAAGCAGCGCATGCAGATGTATAACTCACCATACCGCGGCGTGTTGGACTGTGTACGTGCCATCTGGAAGACAGAAGGTCCTGCTGCCTTCTACCGCAGCTACACCACTCAGCTCACCATGAACGTGCCCTTTCAGGCACTCCACTTCATAACATACGAGTACCTTCAGGAGCTGCTCAACCCCCACAGACAGTACAATCCCTCATCCCACATGTTTTCCGGAGCTTTGGCTGGAGCCATTGCAGCAGCTGCCACTACACCTCTGGATGTCTGCAAGACCCTACTTAATACCCAGGAGTCTCAAGCCCTCAGCTCCCTGTCTTCTGGCCAAAGTCCTGGCCAGAGCCAAGGTCAAGGAGCCCACAGACACATCTCAGGCCTGGCCCATGCCTTCCGGACAGTTTACAGGCTGGGTGGCCTGCATGGCTTCTTCAAAGGAGTCCAGGCAAGGGTCATCTACCAGATGCCCTCCACAGCAATCAGCTGGTCTGTCTACGAGTTCTTCAAGTATGGACTCACCAAGCACCAGCACAACAAAAGGAGAACGCAGCACATGAAGGCGTAGATATAGAGATCTCATTGGTTTAACCTCGACTAGTATTCCTCCATGTGAGAAGAAGATTAATTCAATACGCACATAGCATCTGATGAAAATCCACCTCCTATTCATCCAATCCCTCTCAGACATAAAGATAAGAAAGACATCTTCAAAGACAGTTTGAGTAGTAGTATTTCTAGGATTAGGTTTGATTGTTGTTTCTCTCTTCTAAGATAAAGCAATTGCGATATATTCTAGAGTTTATTAATCTGGAAATTTTTAAGATATTCTAGTCACCACAGCATTTGTCCAAATTCAGGATAAATCTTAGGAACACAAAAGAATGAGAGGAAAGGTAGTCAGCAGAGGGCAGCAGTGTTCGTTAACTGTCAAGGATTTTCATAAGTTTCACTGTCCTAGGACATGATTTTAATTTTCACCCCTCCAGAGATTGAGTGTGCCAATAGCCCTAACTCTGACTCCTGATCCACACCACTTTCTGGATTTGATCCTAGACAGGGCGAGTTCATTTTAAGTGGGGTCACACATAGCCTTTTAGTCTTTAATCAGAAAATCACAAAAGCAAATTGACCCCATCTGCAAACTTTAGTCGTTAATCTAACAGGCATTCATTTGCTGAAATGCATCAGGTTCCAGATGCTTCTATATAAACTGAATGGGCCTCTGCCAACACAGCAACTTAGATAGATGAGAGCATCTTTTATCTTGAGTTATTGACCTATATAATTTGAAATGTACTACAATAATATTCACAGAAAAACAACACATTCTCCTTTTTTTTGTGTAATTGGCCATTAAGGGAATTACTGTAATTGTGATATTTTTATTCCCCCTTTCAGATGTTGTTTCAGATTGTTCCCTGTAGCTGGACAAAAAATCAAGTAGTAGCTATGAGTTATGCAGACTGTTTAATTTATTTGTAATAATTTGGATTCCTTAAGTGTTACTTTATTTCTAGAAATTTGTTACTCTTCTCAAAGTTCCCCTTTTGTTTTCCCCATATGTGTTCAATCAAACCAAACATTCACCATTAATGCCTTGAGTGCCAGTGTGGCAGAGCTGACCAGGCCAGCATCAAATGTTGCTGTCAGCCTGTTTCCAGCTTGTGACTTAATGATTTTCAGTACCTGTTCTCAGCGGCAGAGATTCATTATTTCTAAGGAGTCCAGTGTCCCACATTGAATACACTTAAATGGAAGCTGTCATTCTTACCAGTTGATGTCTGATGGTTCCAAACACTGAATTGCACTTGTTGAATAAAGGCTGGGCAGAGGGGCTCTTCTCACTGCTCATAAATTATGGGAAATCTCTTTTAATTTCTTTGACTGTTTCAGAAATACTAGCCACTGTATTTGACATGACAGAAAGTACTTGCATATTGTCATTTTAATCCGGGTGTATTAAACATTAAGTCTTCTTTTGTTGTCGTATAGAGTACAGGGATGGATGCAAAGAGGCCACATTTGCATTTAGTCATTTGAAACGGGCTTTTATCCAAAGCAACTTAGAAGTGAGGTACAAAAACAAACAGGGAGCAACGCTGAAGGTAAAGTGCTGTAAGAAGAAAAGTTTTACACATAGTTAAATAGTGCAGAGGTGTTTTTATTTATTTATGTATGTATAGTTTTTTAACTTTAGGAACACACTGTGTGTCTGTGTGTGTGTGTGAGAGAGTGAGTATTCAGGTATTTATTTTTAGTTTGAGGCAGGTACAATTGTTTAGTCTTAAACACAGGTGCAGATTTCAACTTTGACCTTCAAGACGACTGTGTGAACACAATCTGAATACAGATAGAAGAGTGAAACTTTGTATTTCAGCAAAAAACGTTTGGTCAAGTAAACAAGAATAACCACAATAAGCAACCTTGGTACTGTGGTTGGCATGGAACTTAATAGTAAATTGTTTATTGAAAAGATATATTACTACTTAAAGACAGAATTATAGCAAGGAACAAGCGTAACATAAAACTTTTGAAATTATAGCACAAATAGAGCAATGTTTAAAATACTTTAACAACTCAAAATAACACAGTGTTCTGGCTTCTCATCAGTCTACCGTGACATCTACACGACTTCTATAACCTGCCTTCAGAGCTACTGATTATGTGTAATATCAGAATTGCAGGAGAAAAATGCATCATTAAGTTTGAGAGATCTGTGGGATTAAAGAAGTGTACCAGACAATGGCTATAATGAAATAAAGAGAATTTATATGTTTTCCTTACAATAACTGTAAGGACACTGGTCATAATAACCCATTTTCATACATTCATGATCTACACTTAAAGAAGATGAAGATATCTTTATCACAACATTTTTCAATGTTATAGATGCTATTACTCTCTATGACAGCAGCATTCTTAATTTAGAATGTGTTTTAAAAATTATTAGACTGTCAGGTCCCAATCCAGGTTAGTCGAGTCTGAGTCCAATGTCTATGTAAGATGAAGAGTAAAACACCAGCACAGAAAAAATGTATAACCACAAATTTATAATTGTAGTAATGCTAGAGATGGTATGTCTGTGATTTCACTATAATTTATAATCAAAAGCCTGTGCAGTTTAAAAACACCGTAGGATCAAATTAGATAGCAATTTCATTTCAAGTATTATATTCAACACTTTCCAGAGACAAGGCAGCATATAACCCCCACCCTGAGTCGGGTGTTGTACTGTATTTATGATGATGAAAAAACGCACGGTAGTCGGATGGTAGGATCAACTTAGGTAATACCATTTACTTTAAATAAACCCAAAATCTGAAAACAGTACTTGAACAAGTTTCCTCAAAGTTTGTTTTAAAGGAGGAAGCATGTAAGGAAGAGGGAAGTTCATTTCAGGAAAGAACAAAATGCTGGATTAGTTGAATCCAAGTAAAGCATTTGGCAAGTCCAATGGCCAAGTCTGAGACAATTCCCAGTCAAATATTAAGGAGCCAGAGAAAAGTCCAAGACAAGAGAAAAATGACTGTAGTACTCGAGTTCGGATTTGAGAACTATGTTTAGCAACCTCACTCCCAGTATTAAAAAATCTGCTGAAGATGGAACTCTTCCTCAACTTCCTGTGCAAACGTAACAAACAAAAACTTAACATGAAAACAATACAAAACAAACAACCTTTCTAAACTTAAGTCTGGCAAAATGAAACATTTCTAAATTTTGAATTTTCTGATTTGAAACATTTCTTTTCACTCCGCTTTGCGTTCAATGTGTTATCTCTGACTAACCTATTTAGCATGCTTCACACTTCACTTGTAAGTTATTTTGAATAAAGGCATGTGCCCAATACTAAATGTAAATTTTTGCCATTTAGTGTGTCAATCAGTGTGACAAACTGAAGAATGAAATAGAATCCTATACTTCCAGACAGTATGCAAGAGTTATCTTGCTTACTTCAAGAGTTAACTCTTGTTAACTGCATATGCCAGAAGTTGTGGATCATAGTGGGGTTTTTTTCTTTCTATTTTTCCATAGAAATGTTGGTTTGTTTGTCTGAAGTTTTGCTATGTGTGGGACCATTCGATTAATTTCAAATGGTCATATTATTGCTCTTTCTGGGAAAGATGTAGCAGAGTCCAGACAAACCAAGGTCCTTTAGTTAAAGATTTTGGTCACATCAGCTTCAGAGAATCAGGTTTAGGTCTATTTACAGATCATGGTGAGGAGTGGTGAAGTGGTGACAGCTCCCCCACCCAAGCCTCTACATATACAGTATACAAACAGAATCAGACACACACCCACACACACACACACACACACACACACTCAAACACACATATGCTTGTCAGACAGACACCTGTTCAAACAGAAAGTGTTAATGAACCGTCTCTGTCGCTGTCTCGTGCTAGTTCTGCATGCATATATGCAGCATGTGTGACCTGACATAGATTAGGCTGTTACAATAGAGTGTGTGAGCGAGCCTCTCTTTCCTCTACTGCTCAGTCAGCTAGTACATATCTACTGTATCTCTGGTAATGAAGCTCATGAGACACTAACATTACGTGAATCTGAAAGTTATGAAGTACAGAAGGACATCAAAGTCAGTCAGTCTGTCTGTGTGGGAGAGTGTGACTGAGGTTGCCTGTTCCAGATCTCAGCAGTGTGAGAGGAGTGAACTGTTCTGCTCATTTGCCCATTTCTTTCTCAGTCTGTCTGAGCAAGAGCGCGTGTGTTTAAGTGTACTGTATGTGTGCATAAGATAAAAAAGAGAGAGAAGAGAGCATGCATGCATCACACTATACTCATCCACTTAATCTGAGTACAATGCAGAGACAAGCAATGACTGGGTGAGAATACTCACATCTCAGTAGTTTGAGTAGTGGCTTTTAGTCACATAGAAATCTGTTGATGTTGTTCCTGTGTTGGATGCAGCTGTTGATACTGGAGCATCAGAACATTGGACAGTCTGTTGAAAACGTTCCATGTAAAAATTAGTTGTAATTGGACTGTAGATGAAGTTGTTTCTGTGTTTGAGTGCAGTTTCTACTTGGCAGTTGTTACAGGTGCTGTCATTAGTTCTGAGAGCCCCATAAAGATGGTGTTATTAAATGTAATTAATAGCATTAATAATGTCTGCTTTTTAACATGCCAGTTCCACAGTACTAATACAATGCAATTTAGCTGGAACATGTCATTGGATATAAGCCATGGTTAATGTTGTTAGTGGCACTTTTCCTACTATTGCAAGTATAAATATTTCAGGTATTTGTTTTAATAGTTTTTACTCCCAAGCTAAACTCTCTGATCACATACACACTATCAAAGGTAATATACACAGAAGATAGGATGTATAAGGGCTGACTGGCAACACCAGGATATTATTTTAAAATTGTACCTGTCTAGAACTTTCTTTTCTTTTATAATATCAGACACAATAGAAATGATCATGTTTTTGAAAGAAAAGCAGATTTTATAACATCAAATTGATCAGAAATAACATGTAGACACTGAAATAAGTGCTTGCATAAATGTACAGAGGTTTATAATCAGCAAACATTAGTACGATCTCAGTACTGCAAGCTATGTTTGCTAATTCAAGTTTTTGACTGGTAGTGTAAACACGCATATAGACACTGCATATATCTTTTGTGGTGACTCCTATTTACTTACGAAGGCTGTCAGAAACATGCGCCTACACTCCCTTGTGTACTGGTGTGAGCCCATATTTTGGAAACTCAAGTCTTTGGTCAAAGCCCCTTACAGCAAACACCTGTGGAAGCATGTATTTCTCTTTCTTACACACACACACACACACACACACACACACACACACACACACACATACACACCAAGGGTACTAAGGAATGTGAACACCTGAAAGGCTCAGAGCCTCTATATCAGTTTCTCACCTTCTCTCTCACAACAGATTAACAGCTCGTTTGTTGCGCCTCTCTCCATGTACAGTATTAAGCCAAATTATGACTGGACCACTCAGCATGAATTACAGAGTGATACAAGATTATGCCACCATATCCACTTTATTCCATCCTTGCCAGCAGCTAATAGATGAGGTGTGATCACAGGCTCTTCATTTAACTCAATGGGGTACACACAAACACCTACGGGTTGTGATCTCACACTCCTCTGGGGTCCTGCTGGATAAAAAAGGAGCTGTTGTTGTAATCCCTTTGGCTGCTGCAGCCTCTCCCACTCTGGGCAGATAGAGCAGGTTTGAAGGGAGTGTAAAGAAATGTTTTGGTCAGAGTATACCAAACAAGCTCTCTAGTGCATACATTTTGTAAATGGTTGTTTTCAGTTTTGTATTTTGCTGGCATTCTGTAAAACTTGTCCGGTTTAACAATCATCAGCCAAGGTAACCACAAAGATGCTATATATATTTCATTTTGATTATTGATCACAAGCAATGTGCTAATGGTATTTATGTCTGACACAACAACAACATAACCTGATATACATTGTATTTCTGAGCCACTGACAGGCAGAGTTCTCCTAGTTAGTACTGTGTATTGTGCTGTTTTGTAAAATGTATTTTAAAGTCATCTCAGTTTACACCAGTAAAAGGCTAATTCAAGATAAAAAAAATTTAAGTTTTAGATGTCAGGTCAGTTATGGCACCACATTTTATCATATATATGTTACATGTAAGCAAGCTAATGCCAGGTTTGTCGGTTGGTTTAGCTGCAACAGTTGCACCTAGCGGTTACTTCTTACCCTTTATACTAAGCATACATAAGTGTGGATTAATGCACTGATGAAGATCTGGTGCAACCGGGTCTTGGGACAAATGTCACTTTGCCCATTCAATAATCTGACTATGCCCTCACTGTCTGCTCACCTATTTTCTAAAATGTGTGCATTCCAACTGTTTTCCATTTTTAAGATGAATAGCTGACCCTGCTGGCTAGATTTTATGATCTATTTAATCATCATTAAGTCTGACATGACTCCAAAGAAGTCAGCATTAGAGTGAATTATGAAGCACAGCAAAATGTGAATTCCAGATGAGGGTCAATCAACTAATATAACAGAAAGATTAACATCTTACTGTGCCAGTTGTGGCTTGAATGTCTCCCATAATACTGTGCTGTGGAAAATTAGGATCTGGGGGAATATACAGCTCCTGTCATCACTTAAGAGAACAAGTTGGGGAGGAGACATTCTTCCTAACAGTACCAAAGATACAAGCTGATCACTGAGACACAAACTAACACATAAACATGCTCTCACACTCCTCTGTGGGAGAAAGCTGCAACTGACTAGAAAACAGCTCTTTTGATTAGGAGCATTTAAATATGATGTGAAGCCAAATGTGAAGCCAAATATGATGTGAAGGACTGTGTGGCTGTTGCGTGCATGTGAGATTGAAACAGGATCCTTCTCACATCTCGTGCAATAAAAGAACATCATGCAAGACTTGCGTTGAATAGAAAGCTCCTCGATAAATCCAAGTGTTTATAGTAAAATGCCATTGCTAATGGGCCAGAATAGAGAGAAGGGAAGAGAGGGGGGATAATTCCCTTACAGCGGAGAAACTGATATTTTCATATTGTATGAGGTACAATGTGATGAGACAGTAAAGTAAAAACAGTGAGACCTAAAAGAGTTGAGAGTTACTCGGGCTTTGTTCAAATTTAGACTGCATATGTGTAAAGAGGGAATATATTTCAAATGAGTTTGTTGCCTCAGGAGGGATCCCTAATTGAAAACTGCCACCTCATGATCAAAGCAAAAGGCATACACATGTGCACACACACACACACACACACACACACACACACACTTATCGTGCCTTGGGCCTTTGGGAGTGAAGCACTGGCAGGGTCTGATGAACTGCTGTATTGTTATGGATGATTGCAGGTGTCCACCACTTTCTCTCTTCTGCACTCCCAT
>OMLM01010975.1:258903-269315 GCA_900302695.1 Helostoma temminkii
CATACTTACTTAAGTATGAGTTCTAGCCTATTTGACCTAATTTCTGTTGCTTTTTAAGCAACTTCTTGTTCAGCATGCAGGTTGCTACTCTGCTATACTAGGTCCAGACACACTTTAAAAACACACACACACACACACACACACACACACACACTTATCGTGCCTTGGGCCTTTGGGAGTGAAGCACTGGCAGGGTCTGATGAACTGCTGTATTGTTATGGATGATTGCAGGTGTCCACCACTTTCTCTCTTCTGCACTCCCATCTGTCTCAAATGTTGTGACAAAAGGTAAGCGAGGTCATAAAATCTTCTTACAGACACTTCAGAGAGCCACAACTGCAACTTAAGACGCTCACACACACACAAAGTCAGGGCACATCCAGCTTGTGTGAAAGTGCAAAGACAAACTCATAGTTCATACCAGGGCTGGGGACCAAAACTAAAGTTGTCTGTCAGTGGTCTGGACAAGATTCCTTGCATGTGCACGTGTTGTGTGCCGAAGAAACACAGGTGCAGTCAGGGACACTGAGGAGGAAACTGGCCTCCTGCCCTTTGAACTTGATCTTGAAAAGAAAGCTGTCTTCCCTTCCTGTCAAATAAGCTTAACTGTTATGCCTCCAAGCTCCAGTCAGCACAAACTGGTCTGGTGAAAACCATGAGCCATTCATGTATTCACTGCAAGCAATCATACAATTCAAACGTTTTCATTACGCACTTGTCTGAAATAACTTCAGTGACAGGTATTATCAGCAGTGATTTATAGTGAAGTCATTCATTTTCATCAATGTTGATACTTAAAATGTTTTATTATAATCCACTTAACTTTGTTCTACAGAATTACGCTGACAGTCCAGGTGACGATCGCAAATTTGTTATCAGCACTTCCAAGTTTGTTTCTCTGGCAGACAGCTTCAGGGAGGATCTGCCCAATTTACATTGTATCTCTCACTGTATATCAGGTTCTCCAGAGGCTTGTGTGTTTGTGTGTGTGACTTCCAGAGATACAGCTTTGGTTCAAGGTTAGGACATAGTTTCTGCTCTGAGTCTCTATTCTATCCCTGTAGCCTTGTGAAATATTTAATATTGAATTTTATATATCTTGTCTTTCAGTGTCTTTCAACAGTGTTTTTTAAAAAAACATATTACCTCACGCACAAAAAATAGAAACCTAAACAGCAGGTTTCAAATATTTTAAGTTAATCTAACTTTCAATAGTCAGATCAACATAAAATATTTAATTTCAACATAAAAACTAAAGCTAATTTTGAAAATGGACATAACTCAGTTGTTTAGGTTTCTTTCTTTTCTTTTTTTTTTTTTAGCAATTATCTGTTTCACACAACAGTGATGAGATTCTTCTTCACTGAAGGTGAAGACCACAAAGAAGAGGAGGAGGGAAGTTTGAGAGGCCGTAAGTGGGGCATGAGTAGTTTCTTTATCTGCCCACTGATAAGCGTCGTCTCACTGTGTGTCAGAGCTTCCCAATGTGCTCCTTGTCTCTGTTTATCACCGCTAATTAAAACATTTGGATTCCTCCAACTGGCTCTGGAGGAGTGTGTGTCTGTCTGAGCATGTGTGTGGGAGACATGGACAGGAGTCAGAGGAAGGAAATGTAGCAGCTTGTATGTCTTCCTGTCCATCTATGGACAGTGGAGCTCAAAGAGTGTTCGCCCCTCAAAAACTGATAGACATGCTATTTCCGCAGATGCACATACTTGTGTATATATAGGCATATAAACTGAAATGTGTATATTTCAACTAAATTCCAACTCCATTTTTATAAAAGCAGTGCAAAATATATTGTCCATAGACAATAGAGAATTAAACATTTGACAAGGGGATGTGCTGTAGTATAGTAGTATCCATGTGCTTTTCCTTAACTTGCCTTTAAATACATGCAGACTCTGAGCTCTGCATCAGCAGCTAATGGACACTCACACGTAAACACACACACATTCACTGTGGACTTAAGTTCCTTGAAATGAGCCTACTCTTTACTGGGTGGGCTCGTCTTTCCATCCGTTCTAATCCTTGTCATGACCCCTGCTCCTGATCTTACAAACACAGATCTGGGATCACTGCACACATTTCTTTACAGGTATATGCACAATATTGGTCCACAGTAATTGCTGGGACTCTGCTTTGTTCGTCCTCTGTTTTCATAACAAATGTTATTAAATCAAAAGTAACTTTTTTATACTGAAGCATAATCATACAACAGTGAACTTATCAACAACCCAAAAGAACAATGGGGCCTGATTACACAGAATCAGTTTAAATTGTGCACAGAGGTGTGATGTGTAATTCCTTCTGAAACCCGGAGGTTTATAAGTGCTGATGTGGTTGTCGTATGATGGATGTGTCTTCCCCTGGGCGAGCTCATGTCTTATAGCTTTACTGTAAATGTTTACATTCCTACATGCACTGATGCTATCTGCTAATAGTTTGTGGTACAAGACTGAAGAGTCCTCTGGGTGGGATTATTTGCATTATATGCGCACATGCATGTGTGTGAGAGTGAGCGAGGGATCAGGTCAAAGGGAAACAGATCTGTCTTTAAACAAAGGTATTAACCATGACCTTCCTACTTCCTGACTCCTGCCCTGTGTCTGCCGAGGGCCAACGCATTAACAGCAGACACACACCACTGCTCCATCTTTATCCCAAAGCAAACCATTTAGAGGTTGTTGCAATTATTTCTGATAGAACAATCAAATTTTGGCAAGGCCTGAATAACTTTAACAGATGCATGACAGAGAAGCCTCTCCCTGTCTTGTTTTGTGTGCACTTTAAATCTGTTCATATTATTAAGAGGTCTTAGTGCCAAAAGCCGTTATGTGAAGATGATGTTGTTTAAATCAACAAGGCCCTTGAGAAAATGACTCTTGTAACAATAGGTGTATCGGAAATTCATTTGTAATTGCTGTGCATGAGCTCTGTGAGAATTCTCCATCAATAGATCTTTATCTTAAAAGTGCAGCCAAGCATGGATTAGGTAAGGACTGTCATTCCTGTGTTGCGTACCTTTGCCCCACCCTCAACGCATTCCTCCTAAGTGAGAAGTCTGCAGCAACATAAAAGACAACAGGAAATCACTTGTTTCCCCTGACATTAATAAGTTCTATTAAAACTGCTATTTATGTTTTGTTAAGTTGTGAAAACTAGTGCTAATGATTGTTCAAGAGGCAGACAAACATGTTCTGCTGCACTACTGTCTGACTCCTTTCATGCTCTCTTCCTCTGCTTTACAAGCTTATTCATGGGGAGACATACAAACAAAGCACAACTCAAAATGTTTACATACTTGAGCATTACATATTTATACACTGGCTACAGTAATGCTCAATGGCTCAGTGGCCAGAGCACATTCCCCGCCAGAAAGACAGATAAAGAAATGACACGGCTATGAGCTGACAGGGATTTTGTTATAATTATGCAATAGACAGAGAAGACAGGTTTCATATTTTGCTGTGCTGTCCCTCATGCCACAGCTTACACTAATATGTTTGAGTGCTGAGACTTTATGGCCAAGTTGCCGGACCCAGTGGTGATGCACAGTTGTTGTTAGCTGTGTCCATAATCAGTTTGTGGTTCCCTCACTCACTACTCACTATATAACTCACTATAACACTCAGTTTATTCTGTAGTGAACAATACTTTCATATTTATCAAGCATGAATGCTTCTGTAAAATCTCATGGCGGTCCATCAAATAATTGTTGAGATATTTTAGAATAGACTGCAGTGGTGGATTGAAACACTGACATTGCCATAAAAAAAACACGGTGCTCATCACAACCTAATTTTTATAGTTTGGGCCATAATTAGTCTTTGTAAAAATAAAATTTGCTGTTGTCAAGACCTGTGAAAATGGCAAATATGAGCCAGAGCAAGAATAATCAGTCATAAACAATAAGATTTTAAACAACCGCCCATTTTAGCCGAATTTAACTTTAGAAATTGTAATTGTGTTTAATTATCAGACTATTGAACTTTTACATAATATACTACTACTGTGTGTGTTTTAGGGCATGAACACAGTTTTTCTGGGCAGAGGAGGTGATTGGTCACTTTAAATTCATCCAAATAAAGTAGTATAACTAGTACGGCTAATATGCTGTTTTTTTTTCCAACCTATTCAACTGTTCTCAGTGTTATCGTGGTCCCGGATTTGAACTTTCAAAACCTGGACAGTGTAAATTTATTGTAATATTCAGAATAACATGAATTAATTTGTAATTAGAAGTGAAGACAGGTGAAGTTTCCATGTTGAAAACAAGTGCATTGCAGTTGATTTTCCTTTTCAGTGTCTTTCTATGGTCTCTGTGGAAATTTAATGTGATATCACAGACAGTGTAGGCGCAGAAAGAAATCTTATCTTGTCACGGTAGGCAGCAATAACAAGAGCAACTATTCACTGGCACAATGTGAATAATCAGAGCTCATAGAAAGTGACATACCTTGGAGCCACAGTGTAATTCCTTTACCTTTTCTGTTGCAGAGTCTTTTAAGTTTTCAATAAGAAATTCACCATGCGTAAATAAAACATAATTAGATTTAATGGTGCCCTTGTGACTTGGTAGAGAAGATATGTTATTCATACCTGTAGTGTACAATGCCAACCACTTAGGGTAGTTTGAAGTGGTGTATTCATGTAAGAGACAAATGGGGTTTGGGCTGACGCCAGAGTATGAAACAAGGTGTTCCTGATTTCCAAAGCAAGTGCTTATTTCACATTAAATTAGACTTTTTAAAGCTGTAATATTACAATAATAACATTTTCAGGGCTGATACAGGACATTAAATTTTGGAGGCAAACATTTTGAACTTGCCAGAGTGGTGTCACTGAATAAATATTTGTATGTTACAAATGTAGCATAGGTGTTTTTTTTTCTAGCCACATAGAAGGAGTCTTTTATCTGTTTATCTGCAGTACTTCAGGCCAACATGTGTTTTGCTCTCCAGCAGACTGCAGGCTCCATTTAAACCTACTCTGGTAGTTAGTGCTAACTGACAGTACAATCAGTTAAGGCCAAAGAGCTAGTCACCTCGTTAAAAAATGATGTTTTTATTTTCCTATCTACTGTGGCCATTGTGTATGTTCTTTTGGGATGAGGGTGTAGTCTTTTTCAGTAAGGCAAGATTGATGTGTGCTGTCTTGTGGAGCTTGGCTGGATGGTGCAACATCTCCACGGTCTATTGGCCCTCTCTGACTCATGCAGGACACAGACAGTTGGCCCACGCACCTACACAGCACACCTTTTTAAAACAACAGTAAATATTCACCTTTGAAACAGCATTTGGTTGAGCCAGGAAAACATGACAGTTTGTGTAATATCTAAATCAATAACATCATTTTGGTTTTGTCTGCATTTTTTTTTTTTCATTTAAAAATGTGCATAACATTCCACGTTCCACACACATACATTAAGTTTTTTCTCATGCTGTCTGTTCCCAGATTTCTAAATCTGACGTGAACGACCACGGCTCCATAAACCTGTGTTGAATGTGTTGCAGCAGGTCAATAAATATGTCCCATAAATCAAATAAATGCACACTAAAAATGTCAGTGTCACTCCTGCTTCTAGATAAAATACTTTCTGTGGCTGAGTTTGTATAAATTCAGAATTCCTTTCTGCTCTGTCTGGTAGTGTGGAGGAGAAGAATAAGCAACCGATAGATCACCAGATGGACTCTTGAGGTGCCATGTGTGATGCTACTTGTGTGAATTAATAGTGATGGATGTCTTTGCACTGATATATTTTATAAAATAATTTGTGGATAGTTCATAAAAAATAGCCCCTCTCAGACCCAGTAGGGTTATTTAAAGTATATCTAAAAAACGAACATTTTATTGAGTTAATGAATACAGTATTCTTAACTGTAGGATAATTTTACATTACCTGATAATGACTGTGATATTTGGACACTTTGGAGTTAAATCTAAAAATAACTTTAAATTGTGACTTCTTATTAATCATCCAAGAAAATGCTGAAATTGAAAATGGAGGCGTTTCAGCCACCACTGTGTACATTCCCTTTGCAATGTTGCCTTTAAAAAACATCAAATATTACATGAAAGTTATGAGTTTATGATGATGAGAAAACTAGCAGATCGAATAAAATCGTTGGATTAGTACTTTAGCCTTTCTTGTAAGTCACCACAGCATAATGAACTCAAAGCTTCATCTGAAATACAAAAGATTTCTTTATACAGTAATACTCCAGTGTCTGCAGCAGTCCATAATGCCCATACTAATATTCACCGCCGGGTAATGTTGATTATAAGCTTTATTTAATTTCCCTTTATTATAACAAGAACAGATGTCTAAATTTAGCCAACCCTAAATAGCAGCCCGAGTTATGATACCGTTTTTCTTAAAAAAGGGGAAAAATGCTAAACTAACATAAATTTTAAATTATTAACAATAACAGATTTACAGTCTGTGACATTTCCTGAAAGAAAACTGCTCAAGTTCAGTGAAAGTTCAAAGAAAAGTGTCAAGAAAGCATTGTCCGTACAAAGAAGCCACATGTGGTGCAGCATCCAGTGACCGCTAACAGCTGGAAACAGGCAGGCATCTCAGATTTACTGACACTGATTAGTCACTGATTCTCAGAGCAGCAGTTTCAGAGCAGACCTCTACACGACATGGTCATGCTCCACGGCTGGCAGTAGTAATGCAGGTAGGGGTAGTAGTGTTGGGTTTGCCACAGCGGCACAGCCATTGGTGCGTGTCCTCCATGCGTATGATAGTATTGCTTTTGATTGTCCTTCACCAGCACTTTGACTGCTACTTTTTTTGGTGAGCTGCACGTCGCAAGTTCGGCCGCCATCTGACGCCGTTTGGTTTTATATCTCCGGTTCTGGAACCAGATTTTAACCTGGGTCTCTGTGAGCTTCAGTGCTCCAGCCAGATCGGCCCGTTCAGGACCCGAAAGATACCGCTGCGTGTTGAAGCGGCGCTCCAGCTCATAGACCTGTGCGTGAGAGAAGGCCGCCCTGGAGCGCTTCTTTGTGCTGGGCCTGGACTGCAGCTTGGCGGACGAACACCTGACCGACTCCTGACCGAGAGGACATGATTCTTCCTCGTCGTCCTCCATCTCCCCTTTCTCCTGTGTATCCTGCTCCACACAGTGAGTTTGCGCATCTGCAACAAAGAAAATTGTCAAGTGTGTTTTCTCTCAGGTTTTTAAACGCCACTGAAGCTGAGAGGTCTACAACAAGATGCTGATGTTGGCCGAGCTGACGTTCTCTTCTTCCTGCCCATCCACCATCAGAAGGTCAGGTGATCTTTAGGTTCAGAGTTTTTTTTACTGGAAAAATAAATTAATTTCATTCTTCTAAAACTCCAGAAACCACCCCATAAAAAATATCTAATAAAATATGTATCTATATTTTATGAGAGAAGGAAGACAGTGTCACCCTGTCTCCTAAAAAATGTTACATTTCTTCTTGAAGACAGTTGAGATGTTATTAATCTAACGCACCCTGCCGCTCCAGTGTAAAACCACACAATCTTTCGAATTTCTTTCTGACAAAGGGAATTGAACGCCTCACCTTCTCTGCGCTCTGTCTCTTGTCCTGTCGCCTCCTGTCTGTGGATATCAGGCCGGAGGTTTCCAGCAGATAAGTCTCTCTGCGGGTGGATGAGGTTCTCCTCCGCGTCTTGATGACACAGATCATGGGACTTCACACCTGCTTCATCGGCCCAGACTTTGAGCTTTGGTGCGCAGACCTCCTTTGCACTCCTGGTGCCGGTATTCCCATCACGTCCGGTCAGGATGTCTTTGATGGAGAAGGACGAAAAACTTAATGTCATGATTAAAATGAGAGCACGGATATTTCCTCACGCTCGCACGCGATTTATAAGAAGGCATCAAGAGACCAACGCAGAAAACAAAATCCTTGCTGACTTGATCTTTTCACGCCTCCATTTAATTGCTGTAATTTAATTGTGGTTAAGTAAGTCCGGTCTGTAATGAACAACCTACATCAGGAGACGTCAAGTCTATTACAATATTCTCAGCATCTCTAGTTCAGCTCTGATTGGCTGTTTTCTCTGCCTGGTCCCTCCTCCGCACCGCCCAGCTCAGTGCTGCTTCTGGTCTCCACGCTGACGACGAGGAGCACTGATTTTTCAGAAGAGGTATTTCTCCTTGGTAAAGTTTTTTTTTTTTATGTTTCATATTTTTTTTTATTAGACAAAGTTAGAAAAGTCAACAAATGGTTAAATGACTATTAATAGCTCTACATACAGTATCTAAATACAGCCTGGACATTATTAGGAGAATGATTAAGGAGGTTGTCTACTATTCTTTCAAAATAGAGCTTCAAAAACCATTTGTTTACTAAATATTAATTATATGACTATTATAGTTATAGATAAAAGGCCTATGATACATACGATTTTATAAACGTTCGTCGGTTCAGACTATTTCACGTTTTAAACTGCAACGATTCAGCAAACGCACTTTTGTGGGATAACTATTATCATAGGCCATCATTTTAATTTATGACTCTGAAAACGATGATTCCATTATTTAATTTTAACAGAATTTATCTCACATATCGTCATAATGGTGAATTTTGGAAATTGTTGTTTTTTTACCTGAAGGGTGTGATGTCATTAAACCACCATGTTTGTTAACAAAACCCACGACCGAAACTTTACTGAACGACAGTGTGTGAACAAGGTGTGAACGGGGGTCTTCTAGTAGTGGATCAAACAGGTGAGTAGCGCCGCCCTGTGGACGCGGTGGATGAAGTCGAAGTCGCGTAACAGCGGTCCACACACACACACACACACACACACACACACACACACACACACACACACACACACACAGAACCCCTCCTCCGCTTTCTCTGTAAGGCATTATACAATCAGCAGACCCATCCTTCAATGAGGAGACGTGATGACAGATGCAGTGATTGCAACCTCTGCGCTGTTTTGTGTTCTTCCTCTGACTAAACAGGGACATTTCTGTGCGCCGCAGAGCGCACACCAGCAGGGTGTCCAAACATGTCTGGATGGGAAACACGGAAGTTGTAATTGTAGTCACACGTGTGACATTCAAACCGCAGACGTCATCACCATATTTACAAAATGTAAGTTTTGAATGCAGCAAACCTATGTGAGAATTTATAACTATTTTCTAAGATAAATACTTAATGTGTATTATAGTTGCTTTACGAGCCGTCTCAACTGAAACTCATGTGCATCCATTACATCTGCACAGCAACCACACAAACCTTTTACATAATATTCAGCCTGTCACGCACAAAGGAAAACTTGTACAGTATTACATAAGCACTCACGGCGACCCTGTTGTATTTATACAAACCACAGAACCATTTGAAATGAAATTCCTTTATGTTGTTTACAATCAACAGTATGTGCACAATCTCTCCTTATATCACTACAAATTAGTTTTTATCAGAAGCCTAAGTGTAAACGCATTAGTTCTAATCTTAACCTTTTAGACTTACATACCCGTGTGATGCCATGTTGGCGCTTGAAGAGTCTTTACTCAGGCTTCTCCAAGCACTTTTTCTTCTCTATATTTGGGCCCTGGTTCTTTTGTGAGCTGCCTGAGTGGTTGCCATTGGAGAGTTTGTTATGGGAAACTCCACGCTGAGCGCAGCGATGAGCCGGGCTGCTATCTTTGGAAGCTGGAGATAGCGATCGCAGCGCCTGTCAAGGCAGCCGTGGTCTGGCCGCGTCCTCAGGCATCGCCGTCCTGTCGCCAGCTCTATTTACACTAGTGACTCTGCAGCACTTAGTGCTGACACCAGGTATGTCCTACCGGCAGTGCAGTAGCCAGGGGAAGTGGCCGGTGAGGCTATCAGAGGAGACAAACACTTTGTTTACGTTGCCATTTATCTCCATTAATAGTGTCTGCCTATTCGACCATGCCTAGGAGGTGAAGGTGTTTAACTCCATCTCCAACCAGCTGAGTGTGTGTGTGTGTGTGTGTGTGTGTGTGTGTGTGTGTGTGTGTGTGTGCCCTCCAGTTTGAGTAGGGTCAAATGTACGTAATTACACTCAGTTGGGTTTTTATGTACACTTAGCTAAAACTAATGAGGTTTAATAGTCTGTAATAAAACTTTATGAAGGTGACCATCAGTTTTTGTTGAAGCTATCGCAGAGAGGTGTTGGATCAGCTGTGTGATCATCCTGGTGGCTGCATGTGCTGCTGTTAAACTCTGGTGTCTAATACAGAAAAAAATATTTAGCCTGGGACCTATGATAAAAATGATCAAAAAATAAGCAGCGAGAATAGAATAGAATAGAATAGAACAGAGCCACGGTTCAGCAACTCAACATTGTCCTAACGAAGTTGGATTTATTGCAGCACGGTTATATTAGACTGAATTAAATTTAGCTTGCTTTACTACAATAATGATAA